>PVJA010026775.1:0-29851 GCA_004027025.1 Myocastor coypus | reverse complement strand
AAAAAAAAAAAAAAAAAATGAATGTTTAGTTATACAGGTCTTGCTTCGACTTGCCCTTGACCACCCAGCAAGAAAAAAGAAATCCTTAATTACAATGCATGGAACACAGAGCTAGATTGGTGAGATGAGCTTTAGGAGGCTTAGATTCAATAGCCTCCAACGTCACAAGCTTCACTGGTGGCACACTGCAATTGCAAAACCTTTGATTGTATATGTATCTGCTTCTTCTTAGTCCAAAGGGAAGTATATTCTTTCCTGTTTTTATTCTTTCTTTCTTTCTTTTTTCTATGCAACATTAATAGGGAGGTGGGTCATGCCCACACACTGCACTCTATAGAATGATTGTGAGGACAATATGCAATATGTCAACTTTCAAAGAAAAGAAGGGGGAAAAGAAAAAAAAAAGTAATGTGGATTTAGAAAGGTTAATGTTTAGTAGTTTGATCAATCTTATATACCTATATGTATTAATCTAAACTGATCCGATGATGAAAATATGTAATATAACCATTGTTAAATTTAAACAATAAAAGAATTGGAAAAAAAAAAAAAAAGAAGTGTGGGGCAGCTCGCTTCTGAGCCAGACAAGCTGAGAGACAGCTAAGTAGGAACAGGGCTCTTGGGCCCATGTCAGCCTTGGTGCCTGCTTGCCATGTGCCCGCAGCCACACCCGCTTCCTTATGCCAGGCACTGTGCCTGCCCCCTGTGTGCCCAGTGTTGTACCTGCAGTCAGTACAGGGAGGGGTGGGCTTGTCCCACAGACTGTCTCAAGCACCCCCTGGCTACGGACAGGCCTGTGAAGCTAGGCCATGGCACTTAACCTCTCCAGGCTCTGGGGCAAGCCAGCTCTGATGAGAGGATTCCAGGATCGACAGGCAGCAGAGGGGCTCAGCAGGTGTTCTGGGCAGACAAGATGCCCCTGGGGCCCTGAGGAAGGGAGCAGGGCTAGATGGACACAGGAAGAGGCCACAGCCACAGTGGAGGCTGCGGAGCAGGTACAGGGCTGGGGAGCAACGCCATTCTCAGAGCAGCGGGTCCGTTGGCTGCTTGCTGTGTAGGGGAATGGAAGACAGGGAGAGAGAGGACAAGCAGGCTTCTCTGCTGTGGGGAGGTGTGAGGTACCGTCAGGCGGGATCAGGCCAGACTGAATGGATTTGAAGACCAGTTTCAGAGGGAACCACCGGGATGGGCCTGTGCTAGGCTGGGCAGTGGGCAGGCGGTGCCAGGACTGAGGATAGGAATCCCTCAGGGCCAACCCTGACCCTGCCCAGTAGTCACCCCACACCTACAGGGACAGCCATGTGACACATGCCAAGGGAAAAGCTGGGCTCCTCTTGAGGCAGCTCCTCTTGGCTCTGCCAGCCAGGTGCCAGCCAGAGGAGCCATGCAGCCCGGGCACCAGGTCCTCTGCTTGGGTTTGGTGCCTCCTCGTCCAGGACTTCTCAGTGGAATGGGCTGCACATGCCCACGTGGCATGTGGAGCAGGTGGGCACCAAGGCACTTCAACACCGGGACTTGGTTTCACTGGGGTCATGGAAAGGAGCTCGAGTCCAGCTCCTCTGTCCAGCTCCCCCTGGTCCCCCGGGAAGCTGCACCACACACTCAGAGCCCCACTTCCTGCCTCCCTGACCCTTGTGATCAGGGACAGTGACCAGGGTCTCTGCTTCCCGCAGGTTCCCTGGATGTCAGCATGGCCACCACAAACCTGGAGAACCAGCTGCACAGTGCACAGAAGAACCTCCTGTTCCTGCAGCGGGAGCACGCCAGCACGCTCAAGGGGCTGCACGCTGAGATCCGGCGGCTGCAGCAGCATTGCACAGGTGGGGACAGCGGCAGGGCCAGCCAGCCATGCTGGGCACAGCGTCCCTCCAAGAGCCGGAGGCAGAAATAGAGTTCCAGCCCAGTCAGGCACTTCAGCGGCTTGGCGAAGCCCTGCCCCACATTTTACAGAGAACTAGGGATGTGGCTCAGTGTGGACACCCTGGTGAGCTCGAGCCCCAGCCTGTTGGGAGGCATAGGGTGGGGAAGGGCACCGGTCCCCCCTGACCCTGACTCAGCAGTGCACTCTCCTGCTGGGCAGATGCATTGCTGAGCCTGGTCCTGCGCACTCAGAGCTGAGTAAGATTTTGATACATTGTAATGACGTGTGAAATTTCCTTTTTAGATTTAACCTACGAGCTGACACTCAAGAGTTCCGAACAGCCAGGTAAGACTTTCTCTCGAGACAAGGGGACGTGGTTGTCTCTTATGAAGCACAGTGGTGCGGTCCTTGTCCCTGGCCGTGCTCCTGGGAGAAACCACATGTGGCCAGAGCTATCTGGGGAGGGAGCGGGACCTAGGGCGTGAGTGGCTATTCCCTTGCAGTGGCGTATTTTTAGGTTACATGGTCATCTAGACTCTGGTGTTTTTCTGTACTTAATACGCGTCCTTCTGCAATCAAGAGATAAACCTGACATGACCCTACCCAGGAAGAGGGCCCGGAGTAGCCTGGGGGAGGCAGAGCAGGGCGCTCAGTCCTGCCAGGGTCACCCACTGGCTTCCTCTGGGGGCCTTGGGAACTCCAGGAGTTTTGAGCTCAGGGCACCTGAGCTCAGGAGTAGAGCAGGCTTTCCCAGGAGCCACCGTGTGGGTCCCTGACGGCCCATGGCAGCAGAGTGGCACGTTCTGCTGCTGCCTGACTGGGCACGCGGTGGCTTTTGTGGCTTTGGCTTTGGTCAAACCTTGAAAGGCCCCACAGGGTGGTGCAGTCCCCATCCCTCTTGGGAGGCCAGATCCAAGCCCCTGCACCCTTGTGTGCCCAGGCCACCGCTCGTGCACCCCAGCCCCACCCTCTCACCCCATAGGTGATGCATCTTCCAGGAGCGCTGAGCTGAAGAGGCGCTGTGAGGAGCTGGAGTCCCAGCTGCGAGCCAAGGAGGATGAGAACAGCGAGTTGCTGCACGAGCTGGAGCAGAAGAACGCGGTGATCACCGTGCTGGAAAACACCGTGCGCGAGCGCGAGAAGCGGTACCTGGAGGAGCTGAAGGTGAAGAGCCACAAGCTGAGCCTGCTGTCGGGCGAGCTGGAGCAGCGCGCCGGCACCGTGGCCTACCTCACCGCGCAGCTGCACGCCGCCAAGAAGAAGCTGCTCAGCTCCAGCGGCACCTCAGACGCCAGCCCAGCCGGCAGTCCCGCGCTGGCCAGCTACAAGCCAGCGCCCCCCAAGGACAAGCTACCCGAGACGCCACGCCGCCGCATGAAGAAGAGCCTCTCGGCCCCACTGCATCCCGAGTTCGAGGAGGTCTACAGGTTCGGGGCTGAGAGCCGCAAGCTGCTGCTGCGTGAGCCAGTGGACGCCATGCCCGACCCCACCCCGTTCCTGCTGGCCCGTGAGGCAGCTGAGGTCCAGCTCATCAAGGAGCGGCCACTTGTCATCCCGCCCATCACCTCGGACCGCGGCGCCGGCGGGCAGCACAGCCCAGCCCGTGAGAAGCCACACAAGGCACACGTCGGTGTAGCCCATCGCATCCGCCATGCCAGCCCGCCACAGGCACAGCCCGAGGTGGAGACACTGGTGGTGGACCAGGTGAACGGGGGCAAAGTGGCACGGAAGCACTCAGGGACAGACAGAACTGTGTGACGCCGCCAGCCACGCTCAGCTGTCCACGCACTGTGACCCACGCAGAAACCTCACCTACACCTCATTCCCATGCATGCCAGATTGTTTTCAGACCTGCCCAGTGACACCCCCGCTCCTCATCCCTCCTGACACCAAAATGCGATCACGTCCCACTGCGAAACACGTATTTATGACACTGAGGCCAGACGCTCACGCGCCAGTCGCTTGCTTCCTGCCCACCCGCGCAAGCTCAGCGCGTGCTTGCCCAGAGTGCACCGCCGCACAAAGTTCCTGACATGCGCATTGCTCAACCTCCCCCTTCCAGGGCGGCCTGCTTGGAGCACCCCGCTCCTCCCCACAGCCCCCTCCCAGGGTGGCACCATCACGCGTGTGTGTCACGGGAACTAAATAAGATGGCGTTGCTCCTCACAGCACCACAGCCTGAATGTGTCTTCATAGTTTTTTGTTAGATTCATCCAAAATGTTCAAGATCCCAACAAACTTTATTTTCTAAACCTGCCTTCCTTCTCTTGTGTGTCTTTTATTAACCTTGAGGGAGGGTGGGAGGTGGCCAGGGAGGAAGGGAGAGGAAAAGCAGCCCCTCCACGAGCTGGAGGTGCCAAGTCTGCCCAGCCCTGCCCAGAAGGGGGCATAGAGCTCATCAGTCTTGGGCCCTGCAGACAGGCGCCAAGGCCGAGCCAGAGATGCAGGTGGGGGCGCAGCTGCGGAGGCCCAGCTGCCTCTGCCCAGTGTCATGGGCAGTGGCATCTGGCCCAGGTGCTGCCCTCTGCCCACCTCTGCCTCCTCAGCAGACAGCTCCGGCAGCCCAGGGGCACCCTGGCAGCATGCTCTGCGCACTTATGCCAACCAGGCACTCAAACCACTCATCTTCCAATATATTACTTTTGAACACAAAATCCTTTAAAAAGTAGTTTTAAAAACAACCACTTGGGTTCGTTTAATGCCAGGGGATTTAAAGGCCCAACTTACAGTGAAAAGGAGGTCAGGGTAGATCTGGAGGTCCTGGGAACAAAACTGTACCCTCCCGGGCCCCAGCTGCTGCTTGCGGTTTCTTTGTCTGGTCAGTCAGAATTCAGGGTGAGGCACACGCCCTGAAGCACCCAGTGAGAAATGTGCTTCGCGGTGAAGAGGTCGGCCTCGAAGACCAGGCCAACCCCCATGGCATTCCTGCGCAGGGAGGTGGTGTAGACAGGCGTCCGGAAGGTGTTCTGTAAGGGAGGGCAGGGAGCCCCTGAGCAGCAGGGCCACATGCAGGTGGCCTCTGCTGAGGCACCCCACCAACCTCACAGAGACCAGGCTCTACCACCGTGCACTGGGTCCCAGGCAAGGCCCAGTGGAGGGCATCACCGTCCGTACTGCAGGTGGCCACTGTGACTCAAGGTCCTCAGGTCCCCAAGCAAGGAGGGCATGTCCTTTCAGAAGCCAATGCCACAGGTTGCAACTGGAGCCCCACACAAGGCCAGTGGCCTACAGGGGTCCCAGCCAGGAGCTGTGGCTGCCACTTGGAAGTGCGTAGGTGGAAGGGGTCTGGTTGGCCCCAGGCAGGCCCAGCAGGCTCTGTTGGGAAGGGGGCCTCACCTGCAGCTTCAGGCGGTGGGCTTCAATGGGGATGATCTTCAGGATGGGCAGGTCCACCACCAGCACCTTGGGCTTGCTCTTGACCAGACAGCCTCTTTCAATGTCCCAGTCAGCGCCTTCCAGGTAGAGTCCTGAGACAAAGCACCCTGGAAAAGCAGGAGAGGCCGGGCTGGTGTGGTGGGAGCAGACAGGTTCCCAGAACAGGAGCCCCACTTCCTGTGTAGCCGGCCTCCCTCCCTGAGCCCACCTCTCCCCAAAGCTTGGCACAGAGTCACAGCCTCACCCCGGGTGCTTGGGCTCCAAGCACCAGGGTCAGAGCTGGCACATGGCAACCCTGGCTCCCATGAGAGCCAGAGTGTGGAAGCAGGATGACAGGGCCTTGCAGGCCACGAGTCTGCAGAGGAAGCCCTGCAGGTGCTCAGAGGGGAGGGCGATCTGGCCAGAAGCCTGGCAGCGGGCACCTCTGAGCAGCCCCAAGCCCTCGCCACACACACCCTCCCTTTAAGCTGTCACGAAAGCCTCTGCTCCCTGGGGTTAAGGGTCCTCTGACTGAGGTGCATGGGCCTGGGGAACTGGTCCATGGCTGTCATGTGCCGAGCACCAACTAATGTCATAGTGTCTGTCCTGAAGTCACCAAGTAATTCAACACCGCCAACCAAGCTGGTCCCCAGCCCTAGCCACCCAGTGCCCTAAAGGGCCCCCTCGTGGCCCATGTCCCACAAACAAGAAGAGAGAAGAACAAGCAGGTACCAGTCCCCTGGACCTCATCCCCAGGTCTCCGAGGAAAGAGGGCAGCACACACACTGCACTGTTGGCTGTGGTCTGACTTCTTAACTGGTGCCCCTGGCCATTCTATGCTGTCCCTTTGGGCAGGGGGCTGGCTCTGGACAGAGACCACACCCAAGAGGTGAGGAGCCCGAGGCGCTGGTGGTACCTTGTCCTGCCCTCTCGTTCACTTCATCTGCATCTTGGAACTTGGTCACCTGCGTGAACAAGGTGGACCTGTCCAGCGGCCAGCCATTCTTCCGGCAGGTGGCCTGCACCAGTGCGGTGAGGTAGGATTCTGGGATGTGCAGCCCCGAGAGCCACATGACGCTGGGCTCGCTCTCAGTGACCTGTATGGAACAGTTCATGGTAAAGGACGGGTGTCATCTTGGGGGCAAGAGGATGGAGCCATCCTGACCCTCAAATCCAGGCAGAACAACAATTTAAAGACAAAACCACAGAAATACCAGGCAAATCTCCAATCAGCGGTTTCCTCATCTTCCCATGGGGAGTACGGGGCCCAGGAGGCACCACAGAAAAGAGACATTGGACAATGTAAAAAAAAAAAAAAAAAAAAAAAAAAGGAAAAAAAAAAGATTCAAAAACACCATGTGCAGAGGCAAAAGACTTAGGACAAGAGATAGACAGTGGTACCTCGTTCATGCACTGAGTTCTTTCCATGGTTCTGGCCACACCAGCTGAATGGGTCATAAACCAGGTCAAATTCAGTGGTTAGGTTCAACGTTGACCTTAAGGGAAATTCAGTTCAGTTCCTGTCCAATTTGGTTTCTTGCCAGAATCACAGAAAGGATTCGGGTCATGAACTGAGGTTCCGCTGTGTGTGCAGCATCACAGACACACCACACAGCACCACAGTCCGGTAGCTCAGTGGCATAATCAACTTCCTGGAGAGTACAAGGTCCTAAGTTTGATCTCCAGTACCAAAAAAAAAAATAAATAAATAAATAAACCTAAGGGGGAAGATGGCACCCTGACATAAGTAGACATTTCAGAAAAAAAAGAAATTTGAAATGTCTATAAGTGCATAAAATATACTCAGCTTCAGCATAGTTGAAAAACCACAACAAAAAACAATTACTGTTTTCTACCTGTCAGAGAATAAAGTCTTCTAAAATACGGAGACTGCATATGTATGCCGAGAGGCAGGCAACAGGACCCACTGAGGAGTCAGGTATCCTGGTTTCTTGGGATAACACTGAAAATTTGGAAGCACGCACTTCCGCCGTTGCCCTTTACCCCAGGCGCCCACTAATGCACGTTCGCAGACGTGCAGTGTCGTACTGACCACTTGCGTGTGCGCTGGAGGAGAAAGGGTATGCAATGTTGAAAGAGGGAACTTTCCAGAAGGATGACCTAGGCCCGTGTGTGAGACTCGCCCCTAGGTTAGCATGCAGTGTGCTGCAGAGTCTCCAAGAGAGGAAATGGAGGGCCCGCTGGGATGGCTCAGTGGTCTAAAGCCCCTGCTTGGGAAAGCTTGAGCGGCTTCAGGGACCGCGGTTCGATCCCCGGCACCACATGCTGCGCCAGCCCTGCCCTTGGGGCGGGCTGAGCCGGCCATAAAATGAGTGAATAAACAAATAAAGGTTCTGAAACAAGAAAAATAAATAAATAAAAATTTAAAAAAAAAAAAAAAAAAAAGAGGAAATGGACACCGGTGCGGAGGTGCTGGTGAATCCGTGGGTGCTCTGGACCCCCTCGGCCAGCTGCCCATCACTCACCCACAGCGTGTACTGGCTGAACCGCCGCAGGAAGTAGAGCATCCAGTTTCCCAGGGACTTCAAGGTATCTGGGGCCAGCTTTCTCCAGATATTGGGGATCAGCCCCAGGAAGAGAGACCTGGCTACATCGTCCAGCTCGCTGCTCATGCCAACCTCCCCAGCCAGGGCCTATTGGCAGGAGGGAGGCAGTCAGGCCACCGTGCCGTCAGCCAGGCACTGCAGGCAGACAGCCCTGCACCCAGGATGGGGCTCACCCTCTGCAGCTCGGCCAGCGACTTGCTCATGCGCACCACCAGCTTGTTGAAACGCCCCAGTTCCTGCAGTAGCACCACAGATGTGGGTGAGAGGCCCATGCCCAAGTGCTTCCGGACCTGGTCCAAGTCAAAGACCCTGGGCATCTTGTTCTCTATGTCCTTGGCCACCTGGCTGATGTAATCGTCACGGCTGATTCCACTGCTGCATTCACCTAAAACCAGCACACGTGGAGCAGAAGCGAGGCTTGAGGGCAGGGGCCCGCAGCCAGGCAGCCGCTCCAGCATGATTCAGAAGCACCCACACAGACCTCTCCCCGCCAAGCTATCGCCCTCCGCAAGCACAGCTCACCAGTCTGTGGCTGCAGCTCCAGCAGGTGGGCCCACATGTCCCGGGCTGCCTGTGTGTAGTAGCCGATCTCAGCGTTGGAGTGGAGGCCGAACACCTCGGGCGTGTTGGCCAGTGGGAGGGCCTCAATGGCTTCTAGAGCCATAGTAGACAAACAAGATGCATCACCAGCTGCCCTGGGCTGCTGAGGCCCACAGCCCCTGAGGCCTAATTTCCCCCTCAGGACCAATTTCCACCACTGAGTGGGTAATGCACTTTTTTTTTTTTTTTTTTTTTTTTTTCCGGTGGTACCAGGGACTGAACTCAGGACCTGGGGCTTTCCAGGCAAGCACTTATTCCACTGAGCTATCTCCCCATCCCCAGGTGATGCACTTTTAACTAAAATTCTACACAGCCATGCCCAGCTCAGTTCCAAACACATAGGTGGCATCCTTCCCAGACGGGGGCTACAAATAATACCCAAGCCTAAGAACCTACAAACAGACCCTGCCCGGCCAAGCCAGGGCCCACTCCCACCCAAGAGACGGCTCAGAAGCTGATAGCTGCAGGAAACATGTGAGATGGCTGTTCTCACCAACAAATTTGTCTTTGACATCCCCGACAGGGATTCTGTAGTCCACCTCCTTATTCTGGAAGAAGTGGAAGGGCTGGAAGGTATCAAAAAGGAAGTCCCCCAAGTACTCGTCCATGTAGGTGGTCAGGATGCGTCGGTCGAAGCTGTCAATGGCGCGGCCTCCATACATGACCTGTGGTCAGAGTGGGTGAGGGGCAGCCAGTGACCCACGACCTCGGTAAGCTCCAGGGTGTGTCATCACCCAGGCTGGCCCAGGTCAGGACCAACCTGACCATGGTGAGACACTGGCTGACCATGTGCAGCTCCCAAGCATCCCTGCCGGTAAGCACTTGGGCCAGTGCCCCGGCTGGGCTCACCCCATGGCACTGTGCGTGACTGTTAGGTTTCCTGAGGACAGGCCCACAGCGTGAGGCTGCCCTTAGCAGTGTGGGGGCCAGGGCACGACAGCAGACTCCCAGCCATGTGACACAGCAGAAATCACAGCCAGCAGGCCACATCCCACCATGTGTGGACCCCACGGAGCCCCTGCCCCTGACGCACAGGAGGAAGGAGTAGATGCCAAGGGCATGGGGGCAGGAGTTAGCACAGACCAGGGCCCACACCTAGTGGAGGGCGTCACCAGGCCTCGCCTACCTCTCCAATCAGGTACTTGAGGCTGCCCCAGGGGATCCGAGGGTCGTGTTGCTGGAAAGCTTTCGTTAAGTACGTGCTCAGAATCTCCATGCAGACCTTCAGGAGAGGAATAGGAGGGGCTATGCTGAACCAGACCCGCTCTTCACAGCCTCTTACCTAACTGCGGGCAGAAGCTGTGTGGAGACCCACGCCTGACAGCCAGCACTCCAGGAGGCTGAGGCAGGAGGACCGCCATTTCAAACTCAGCCTGGGCAACTTAGCAAGGCCCTGATCCCCACCCCCAAATTTTTTAATTTAGAAAGGGCTAAAGATGTATGCTCCTCAGTGTAGAGGCTCCAAGGTCAAGCCTCCATACCACAAAACAAACAGGAAGGAACTACACCCTGCAGCATGCGGGACAGGGCTGGTTCCCAGGATGGCACCGGCCACACCGCACCTGGAAGTCAGACTCGTTGAAGTCATAATAGACATTCCAGCCAATCTTGCCGAACTTCCTCCTCTCCTGCACCACGGCGTGGAAAAAGGCCAGCACATAGACCAGAGGCTTGAAGGCGGGGTGCCGGCACTGCTCCAGCATCTCAGGGGAGATCTTGAAGTACGTGGCACGCATGTTCAGCTTGAGCCCGTTGGGCGGCTCCGTGACGACCTGCAGCAGGCGAGAAGCGCGGTCCTGCCTGGGCTCAGGTCAGTGCCAGGCGGGAAGGGCCTCCAGAGCCGCAGCTCGTGGCTCTCCCTGCTTCCCACTACTGAGGCCTTGGCTGAGGAACAGGCAGACAAGTGACAGGACTGGGTCTGTTCCGGCGTGGCCAGCAGCCCCTGCCGCCTGGTCCTGATGAGGTCCTCTGGCCTCCCTCTGAACCCCAGGTCCTCAGCTGTCCTAGGAAAGTCTCTGGCTCTCTCCCACACCTGGTTAAGAGAAAGGGAAGCCACAAAACCTTCCCAGAACAACTTCCTAAGAATAAATGACAGGAGGCATGAAAATCCCTCTGGACCTCACGCATGCATACTGGAGTCCAGGTGGCTGTGTCCCCGGGAAAGTGGGACAAGCAATAAATGGGTGTGCAGGGAAGCCAGCCTTGGGACTACGTGGGCCATGCCGGACCTTCAGGGACTTCTGCAGGATCCCGATGGGGAAGCCCTTGGTGGGGTCCGTGGTAAGCCACAGGCGAAAGTCGGGATGGGGCTTGGTGATCTTCTCCAGGGACTTCTCCAGGTCCTTCAGCCACCTCACCAGGAGGTGACAGTTCTGCAACATGAGCCACTGCCCACGGGCCACTGCTGTCTCCAGCAGCTGCAGGGCCACCTGCACCAAGGGGACAGATAGATGACAGATAGATGGTCCAGAAGCAGCCCAGAGGAGCCAGTCACCCAGCCCTCAGGAAAGCCATCTTGCCGGCGCCCTTCAGGCCACCTGTCTGCAGAGCCGGAGACACTAGTGAATTTCACACCCATGGCACCTCCGCAAGTTGGAACCCCACCACCCCCAGGACCGGAAGCACACCCACTTCTCTGAGGCACAGTGCTCTGAGCTCCAGCTCAGGTGATGCAGTTCTTTCTCATAGACATGGGGACCCCACAGCATGCAGCCTTTGTCCTGTCCAATGGCAAATTACCCTTTCTTTTTTTTTTTTTTTAAGAATTTTTTTAATTTTTTTTCTTGTTTCAGAGCCTTTATTCACTCATTTGTATGGCCGGCTCAGCCCGCCCCGAGGGCAGGGCTGGCACAGCATGTGGTGCCCGGGATTGAACTGCGGTCCCTGAAGCTGCCCAAGCTTTCCCAAGCAGGCACTTTAGACCACTGAGCCATCCTGCCAGGCCCCAAATTACCCTTTCTTGACCTTGACCCATGGCAAGGAATTTGAGGCGGTTTCCTCCAAAGCCACTCCGCTCGGCCAGTTTCATGAGGTCGCTGGCTGGGTCAGAGCCAGGACTCAGGATAAACACGATGGGCGAGTTTGGGGTGCTCTGCTCGAAAATGCTTTCAAAGCTGATCATCGGGGGCTGCACATACCTGGGGGCAGGGGCAGAGTGCAGTCACTGCCCAGGGGGACACACCAGGAAGTGATCAGAGCTGTCCCCCCAGAAGCATACAGAAGCATCCAGAATCTCCTGCTCCTCTGTGTGCACGAGACATGGCCCACCTAGTCACAGGTGACAGGAGGCCTCTGGCTCCCTCCAGAGCATGCGACACGCACACGCTGGGAAGGCATGCACCTGCAAGTGAGCGTGGCCCCGGAGCAAGCCCCAGAGGCTGCTCATGCACAGCTCCACCCGTGTCCGGAGTGGCCGCGTCCTGAGGGGCTTTCTGGATTACCCTTTCCCTAAGTTGCTGCTGTTGTCCAGATACAGCCCATCCCCTATAAGGAGGCTCACGTGCCGGGAGCTGGGGACCCTCAGTAATAGTGCTGAGCAGAGAGGACCCCTGGGAAGCAGCCAGGCATCACCGTGGAGGTGATTATGGTCGCTCTCTCGGCACCGGGTTGGTTCTCACAGGATCGGGCCACTATAAGCAAGGTGCCCCACAGGTGTGGGCTCTTTTGCACGTGGCCATTTCTCCCTCTACCTCTGCATGTTGTGACACATCCAGGGAACCCTGGCCAGACGCTGGTGCCATGCTATTTGGACTTCCAGCTGCCAGAACTGTGAGCTAACTAAAACCATTTTCTTTGTGCACTGCCCAGCAGTAGGCATTTTGTCCTCACAAAAACATGGAAAAGGCCAAGTGAGGTGCCAGCCACAAAGGTCAGGAGATCCAGTGCTAAGCACCTCAATCTCCAGCTTCTTTAAAGCGAGAGGAGGCAGAAGAACTGTCATTTCTATAATGTTCCAGCCACCAAGGCTTGTCAGGGCTCCTACCCTCAAGCACCTCTCTCACTTCAGGCACTTGGCCAGAGCGGTACACCCAACATGGCAGCCACGAGGCCCATGTGGCCACCAAGACCAACTGCTCCTGCTGGACATGTGCTCTGGGTGTGAATTTACTCAGGGCTTGGAAGACTGAACAACAACCACCACAGCTAAAAGCTGATAAAACGTCTCAATAATGTGCCTATGGGTTACATGAAATGATATCTTCAAATATACAGATAAACTATGTTCTTACAATTGACTTCTGCCTCTGTCCTACTGTGACTGGCAAATCTGCCCCAACCTGTGAGTGCCACAGAGAAAGTGTCTGGAGCAGCACTGGGCCAGAGCTCATACGTGCTGGGCCAGTTTTCTCAGGGCCTGTCATCCCTGCTCCTCTGCGCTCAGGCGGGGATAACATCAGACATCCCAGCCCCAGGGGAGCCGGATAAACAAATCAGCACTTACTTCTCTCCCATGGTTATGGTCACATAGTCGGTCACCGCCCGGTAGACTCGATCCACACGGAAACAGCGCAAAATAAGCAACTTCTGGAAAGGGGTGATGTTTTTATCATACCCCAAGGGGAACGGAAACTGCTCCAGCGAATCCAGGTCGTACCACTGGGGAAAGCAGAAAACATCACGGTGCCCTCAATTCAGAAATGACACAGTCAACGACCACATGTGACGGTGTCAAAATCCACTGGAAAGGAATGAGAATCTAGAGATGCATGAATTCAAAGCCACCTCTTATGTGGGGTGGTCACACACCAGAACTGAGAGCTTCAGAAAGTAAGGAAATAAATCTCTTTCACTGTAGAGTTCCTAGTGCTTATGTAGGATCACAGTGCCTGGTAGGTGCTCAGTAAGTACTCCTTGAATGGATGGCAGGTTGATGGGATGGATGGATGGATGGATGGATGGATGGATGGGATAATGCATGGATAAATGTATGCATGGGATCATGGATGGATTAATGGATGCATGAGACTGGATGGATGGATGCATGCATAAGATTATTGGTAGATGCATGGGATAATGGATGCATGAATGGGTGGGTGGGGAGATGGATGGATGGATTCATGGGGGGATGGATGGATGCATGATGAATAACATCATGAAAGAAAGGATGGAGGAAAAACGGGTAATAGGCAGACTGGATGAGTGAGCTGGATAGATGGGTGGATGGATAGACAGATGGACGGACATATGGATGGACTATGGATGGGTGGTTTGCCCACACAACTAGTTAGAGGGTATCAATTACACTTACACTCTGACTGGTTTATTCATGGAATAGCTTCTCTTTCACAAGGCATTGGCCATGAGGTTAAGCCTGGAGACCATTGTTGGACAAGGAAAGAGGAGAGAAACCCTGAGCTCACCTCCTGCCAGACAAGAGGATGGTTCTCAACGTCGTCAGGAAGGCGCCCAAAGCTGTCTGGAAACATCTCTGAGAGGAGAATGACATCCTCCCAGCCCTGGTCAGACAGCCACATGCAGGGCTTCTTGCGTTTGCTCTTCTCCAGGGAAATGTTTCCTAGCACGGAGGAGGAGGAGGAGGAGGAATGAGGGCCATCGCGCTCTAACACCAGGCAAGCGCCTCTGCACTTGGACTTCCCTCACTTCAGGAAAACGCCACTTCCCAAGGAGGGGCCTGGCAAGGCAGGGAGTACAGGCTTGCCCCTGTCACCACCAGGGACCCCACCAGGTAGCTCTGCACAACTTCGGGCCTCACAGCAATCCTTAGGCACAAGCAAACCACTCCAGTTCTGACCGGAACCACTGCCAAGGCCAGAGGAGGCAGCGGAGGCACCAGGTGGCGCCCTTGGCAACCAGGCTTCAAGGATTTTTGTGGGTGGGGTTTGTCATCACAAGCAAGCCTCCTGCCCTGTTTTGGGGGTCAGGGAAGCTGGGGAAGTGAAGGTAGCCAAATCCCTTACCTTTGAGAAAAAAATCTAACTCCTCCTGGGGCACCCTGCCCTCTGCCTGCTCTATCTTGATGGTCATGTTGAAAGAGAAGAGCAGCTTATGCTTCTCAAACAAACCTGTGGAGGAACGCTGGGTCAGAAGGACGCATGTGGGTGGCGGGGGGATGGTGGACAGAGGGACAGGACAGACACACAGACGAACGCACAGGTGCACGTGGATGGGTGGCTGGTTTGAAGGCGTTCATTTTAAAGACATGCAGTTCATTCAGTTTCCTATGCGCAGTGTGCTTAAATGAAATGGAAATGAAGCGAAAGCCCACCCAGGGCCATGCTTGGCCCTTCCTGTGCACAGAACCTGGGAGCATCCGGGCACAAAGGAGCCAGGCTTGACCCCGTAGGTCATGGCCAAGTGCAGCCTGCACCACCTCCCTGCCAGCACCCTACACAGCCCTGTCTCTTCCTGGGGCATAGGGGCCACCCAGAGCCACCTTTTCCACCGAGGCTTGGGGCAGAACCAAGAGGTTGTAACACAGACCACGGGGCCTTCCAGGCTAGAAGTACAAACTTCGTGGCTCTTACTTGAGCCCAACAGCTGCCATGCTGTGGGGACGCAATCGTGAATATTAACAGAGAGATGGCTGCAAAGCCAAGCAGATGGCCAAATAATCGGGTGGGTGTAGATGACCGTGGAGCTGATCCCTGCTGGGGATGGCTTGTGGGGGACCTTGCCCTATTCTCTTCTGTATTTGAAACTTTTATAATAAGGATTAATGAGGGTCTGAGGCTGTAGCTCTGTGGCAGAGCACAAACCCCTGGGTCCCATCCCCAGCACCCCAACACACACACGCACATGTGCGCACACATTCACGCCAAATGCTTCCCATGAATCCCACTAGCACACTGTCCTAATAGCCACACAGCAGAAGCAACCCCAGGAGAGAAGAAGGTGGCCACTCCGGCCGCAGTGGTGATCCTGACACGTGCCATGACATGGAGAGACCCCGAAAGCCATGCCGAGTGGAAAGACCGCTGTGAAAAGCCACACACGCCTGATCCATGGAAGCGAGGGAGTAGATGAGGGGCTGCCCGGGGCTGAGGAGGTGGAAACGCGCGGGCTGCCCAGCCAGAGGGGGCTTGCTTCCAGGCTGGTGAGGCTGTCCTACGATCAGACAGTGGGGGTGGATGCCCAAGGCTGAGAACACCCTGTCCACCTCAGAAGTGCCTTTTTTCAAGAATGAGTTTATGGTCCATGAATCTCTAGAGCATCTCCACTAAAATGCTGTTTCAGAAATTGGTGCTTTACACAGTCTTCGTTGTTTTTCTGTGGTACGGGGATGAAACTCAGGGCCTTTGTGCTGCGCTACGTTCCCAGCCCTTTTCTTTGTGTTCTTTCTAGATAGCGTCTCGTTGAGTGGCCCAGGCTGAACTTGGAATGTGGGATGTTCCTGCCTCAGCCTCCTGGAGTGCTGTGGTCACAGGAGTGTGCTACCATGCCCAACTCAAACATTTCTTTTGGCCCAGCCACCAGAGGAGGTCTCCTGGCAACGCCGTCCCCCCGCCCCGGCACTGCACCTGCGTCCCGGCAGTGGAAGCCCATGCTCACCTGTGCAGCCGTAGCTGTAAAGGTTGAAGGTCAGTGTGTCCATGATGTTACGCAGGCGCTTCACGAGGATGGAGTCGGGCAGCGACTTCTTCAGGGACAGCCCGAAGACCTCCAGGAAGGCGACAAGCGAGTACTGGTACATGGAGTTCACCAGCGCCATCTCTGACAGGACGAAGAAGAGGATGGCGCCCCTCCTCGCCGCCGGCCGGTAGCCATCCCGCAGTCGGTCGATGTCCTGTGCCGTCCTCTCGGCCAGCTTGAGCTTCTCTGAAACCTGCAGGAAAGCACATGTCACCCAGGAAGCTAAAATGGGCAGTGGACAAAGGGTGGGGGCGGCGAAGAGCCCCCTCCTGGGGACCTCAGGGCATGAGGGAGCCACCCTGTGGGACTGCAGAGGTTCTATCAGCTCAAAGCCCTGCCTGCCTCTCCAGTGACCGCCACTCGCTGACCCCTCCTTCCCCAGGTGGGCTCTACCCCAGCACACAGGCCCAGGCGATCCACATCAAGCACTTCCAGGCTGTGGGGATGTCCCGGGGTGGGTCTGTGACTTAAGTGGCTCTCAGGACATGCGGGACAGGAAGAAAAAAGGACGCTCACTTATCCCCAGGGACAAAAGCCAGCTCAGCCCATGGCCTGGCCCAGAAGAAATGAGAGAAGCTGAGTCCAGAGCGTGTGCTTGGGCGCACACCCATAATCCCAGCACTTGGGAGGCTGAGGCAGGAGGATCAGTGTGAGTTAGAGACCAGCCTCCGCTACAAAAGTGAGCTCAAGGCCAGCATGAACTGTATGGCGAGACCCTGACTCAAAAAGACAAAAAAAAAAAAAAAAAAGCAGAGCACGCGCTTAGAGTGCCTGGTCCGGCCCCAGCCTTTCCGCTTTGCAGGCTGATGGCTTCCCTTTGGGCGCTAGCTGGGCAGGGTTGGCTTTCCTGCCACCCCAGCACCAGAGGACCCTGCGGGGGTCCGTGCACCTTCCCCTGGCCCGCACCTCCATGGCCTTGGACTTGGTGTCCTCCAGCGTCTGCACCAGCTCAGCATTGTCCAGCATGTTGCCCGTGGACGTGGCCAGCTCGCGCAGCAGGGAATCCTCCAGGTCCTTGAGCAAGTTCTTGTTCTCGCTTGTCTCCTGGATGAGGTGCTCCCGCTGCTCCTCCAGCTCCCGCCGCTCATAGGCCACCAGCACGCTCAGCAGCTGGTCCTCCAGGCCCTTGAGAGTCACTGCAGGGGACACGGCGTGGCCTCCTCACCTGGGCCGGCCCGCCTCCCACCAGCCCTCTCGGCTGCGCCCGGGCCTGGCCCCATCCTCTCACCTGTGTAATTGATGACCATGGCCTTGCCGAACACGGCGGGTGAGTATCTAGGGTTGGCCAGCTTGGTGTTGAGATACAGCCGGAAGTTGGGGTCGTAGTCCACCTCCCTGTCGCCCAGGATGATGAAGTGCCGGCCCTGCGTGCTGCGGATGTTCTTCTCCAGGACGTTGTCGATCACGGGGTCAATGTACTCATCCACGTCGTGGAACAGGAAAGGGGTCCCGTACTTGATGGAGATCTCCAGCTGCTTGAGGAAGTCAGGGTCGTTGAAGGACGCGGTCTGTGGACAGGGCAGGGCAGAAACCCGTGAGCTTCGCATGCCTGTGGGGAGGGCAGGGGCGCACACGCCGGCAGGACACAGGGGAAGCCAAGTGACAGCGCCACACGGGAAGCGGAGACGAGGACTCAGGCAGGGAGGCAGGAACGCTGAAAGCCATGCTTGTTAAAGGGTTTGGCGAACAGTGACCCCACTCCCGGGAATGTGCCTGAGAGAACGAAGCCACGCATCCACGGAGCCTGGACTGTAGCTTAGTGGCACAGCAGATGCGAGGTCCCAAGTCTGATTCCCAATAAATACACACACACACACGCATGCACACACGCACGCTCTCACATGCACACGCTCTCACACGCACACACGCTCACACGCACACTGATGTTTGTAGCAGTCAGGCGATGTCCATCACTTGACTCAGGGATGCAGAAACACACGTCTGGGCAGCAGGATATTACTCAGCCAGGAAGGAAGAACACAGCACAAACAAGCCATAACATCACAATTCTAAGCGGGAAACGCCAGGCAGAAACAGCCAAGTCCCGCGCAATCCCATTCACAGGAGATGTCCGGCCTGGCCAGTTGTAGCTGGAAAACATCAGTGCTTGCCAGGGGCTGGGGCAGGGCAGCACAGGAGGGCTTGGTGGGTGACACTAAAGGACCAGGCATTTCTTCTGGGGTGCCTCTGGCCGCCGTTATACAACTCTAAATATTCCGAACCCGCTGGGCTCCCTGCTCTCAGCGGGCCAGTAACAGTGAGTGGACGTCTCTGTCCAGCACGTCCATCACGCTCTCCTTAGTGTGGCCCCCACCCTCCCCCGGCTCCAGTCTCTTGGGACCGCATCCGGGGCCACCACACCAGGCCAGAAAAGGGACTCCAAGATGCGAGGTGCCCCAGCCCTAGGAGTCCAAGTCACAGAGAGCGGCCCTGGGGACCAGGACGGGACAGCGGGCCTACCCGCAGGTTGTTCCGCTCCTCCTTCCTCTTGACCCAGTTCAGTGCCTGCTGCTGGGGGTCAATGCAGAGCGGGAAGCGGCTGGCCCGGGTGGTGAGGATGCCGTTCTGCACAGAGAGCTCGTCAGGGGGCAGGCCCTGGGAGCCCCACCTGGAGGGACAGATGGGACAGCGGCCGGGGCTGTCGTGGAGCGGTCTGCCGCTGCCACCAGGCCCGGCCTCCCACCGGCCGCCGCGCTGCCCGACCTGCTGATCTCCACGTCGTCCGTGAGCAGGCTCTCCAGGCGGAAGGGCTGGCTCAGGGGGATGCCGCGCTCCAGCATGTCCCTCTGCCACACCTCCTTCACCATCTCATCGCGGAACTCCCAGGTGAAGGCGCCCGCGTAGCTCAGGAAGGCGGCGCACAGTAGGCAGTCCCCCAGCAGCTTCACCCGCCGGTGCATCAGCTCGGCCAGGTCCTTCAGCCACCTGGCAGGGGCCGGGGGAGCGGGCACCTCGATGACCACCGTCTGGCCGCAGAGCCCCCCAGGGATCCTTCCCATACAGTTGCCCTGACATGCGTGAGCCAGAGGTCAAGGCTGCGGTTGCCACTGCGAAAGCAAGGTCTGGACACTGGAAATGCTAACTGCCCGTTATGCATGGGGCAGGCATACCACGACGCGTGGCCCTGCACTCCACAAGCCTGCAAACCGTGGGTGACGGCTACAAAACAAGACCAGGCTAGGAAGATAGCTCAGCAGTCTAAGCTCCTGCCTGGCAAGCACAAGGACCTGAGTTCAGTCCCCAGTACTACCACATGCCAAGCTGACCCCAGAACCCCAGGTGCACCATGCCAGCCCCCAAATCAGGCATGGTGGCACATGCCTGTGACCCCAGTGCTGGGGAGGCTTCAACAGCAGGATCACTATGAGTCTAAACTGTAGTGAGACCCTGTATCCATTTAATCAATTGATCAACCAATAAAGTTTTTTAAAATTAAACAAGACCAGCCGGGAGCGGTGGCGCACGCCTGTAATCCCAGCACTCGGGAGGCTGAGGCAGGAGGACCGATGCGAGTTCGAGACCAGCCTGGGGTACAAAAGTGAGCTCAAGGCCAGCCTGAACTGCACAGCGAGACCCTGTCTCCAAAAGACAAAATAAAATAAAATTAAATTAAATTAAACAAGACCAAATGAGCTGGCACAGCCCGTCCTCTGGGTACACTGTGAAGCCGAGGTAGGAGGCTCTCAAGCTTCAGACTAGATTGCACTGCTGAGTTTGCTGAGATGTTCTCCCTTGCTAGGAAGCAAAGATTCCTAACTCACTTTGTCATTTCCCACCCTGGCAAATACTTTGCTTCAAAACACTTGGCTCCATGCTGGGGCTCAGCAGAACTCTGCCTGTGCAGGGGCTTCATAAAAGCCGGAAGGCCTCATGTGTCCAAGAGTGACTGAGTTGTTTCTCAGCGCAAAGCAGGGCTGAGAACCCTGGTCCAGCCAGCCGATGCCAGGACCGCCCCTGACAGAGGAAAGTGGATGTTTTCTCTCACTGCTTCAGGTCAGGGCCCGGAGCCCTCCAGGTTCTCAGATTGGAAACTGTGTGCTTCCCATGGGCCGGGAGAGCTTCTCAGGGCTTCGTGTGCCCTACACACAGATGCCAGATCAGAAAGTGGCTGGAGGACCTGGACAAGCCGGTGGGTAAAGGATCCAAGAGCCCTACCTGCTGGAGGATGGACCTCAGAAAGGGTCCTGGGGTGTCACCTCCCGTCACAGGGACCAGCTCCTCCTGAAAGACTCAGACCTGGAAGCCACCACTCCCAAAGCTGGGCACCTGCTGTGACGGTTTCTCTGCCTCTCAGCCTCACTGGCATCTTCAACCCTTAACGGTTACTAAGTGACACTCAGCGCCTAGTTAACACTCCATGATATGGCCCTAGGGAGCCCTAAAACAGCTCACCATGTGGCCTTTACATAAAACTACAACACACAACCAGGACTCTACATGGCTGTACTGTTGCTGGCATCCCCAGACAAGCCCTGAGCCCCACCCCCAGGTGGGACGGCCCAGCTTACCTAACGTTCTCGGATCCCAGGCCCGAGATGAGTTTGTCGGCGGCGATGAGCCGTCTCTCCATGATCTCTGCCTCCTCCTGCAGCTTCTGCTTCTCCAGGATGGCAGCCTCGTACTTGGCCCCCAGAGCTTCCAGTTCTCTCTGGATGGCAGCCAGCTCTGTCTGGATTCGCTCCAGCTCCCGTTTGCTTAGGTAGAAATTTCGCTCCAGCTTGGCTACCTGGGGAGGGGGCAGAAGTAGGGCAGGGGGAATTGGGTGTGCTCTGGGCACTGTGCCCACTGCCCCGTGTTGTCTAGTGGTCAGCACATGCCCTGGCCACCAGTGCCCCAGTAAGGCTAAAGCTAATGTCCTGAGTATGGCTTCTACTGAGACTGCAAAACCTGCACTCACACTGGGAAACCACACTCGGGGCCTGAAACCGTTTTGCTGCACAACTCTGCTGCAGCCCTGGAGCAGGAGGCTGTCCTGTGCTTTGCACGCCGAATCTGAGCCGCGGGGCCCTCAGACCGTTCACGTGTCTAGGTGGGAGCCGTATTCCAAGAGTCACGCGGTTCCAAGCCATTGCGGCTAGCTCCCGTGGGTCCCCAGCCGGGCTGGTACCTTGTCTCTTTTGGGCTTGATCTCCCTGAAGACGTCACAGTAGCCCATGACAGCCTCAACGAACTTCAGCATGCCCAGCCCCGCCTTGCTGACAGCTTCCATCTCCTCGATCGTGGTGTTGAGTGTCTTCAGGAGGCCTGAAGGTCAGAGACAGAGACCAGCACTGTCGCTGTGGGGCCAGTGAAGCGGGACAGGAGCCACCAGGGGGCAACAGAAGCACAAGTAGCCATGACTGCTCTGTGGCCTGCAGCACCTCGAAGGACCCTGGTGGGGCCCGATAGGCACCAGTCTTGTGGATACTGAAGGTATTGTGTGACACTCAGCACACCAAGGGGTCCCAGCTGGGCACTGAGATGGCTCAGTTCATGCAGCTAACTAGAACCCTAGGCCATGACAAGGGGCAGCTGTCACCTTTCTCTGTACCCTCTCCCCCAAGGAATCACCCTCAATGCAATGCCATCTGCTCAGAGTCCAAACAGCAGGGAGCTCCTCAGGTTGGTTGCACGTGGTCATTATGGCCTGTATTTAGTTTGCTTTTGTTTTTAAGGGGCTGGGAACAGCACTTGCCGTGGTGGTTCTGAACCGTCACCATAGGGATCTGCGTCGCACCGATCAACTGGTTGATCAATTGATCTACTGGGGCGAGGGAAGAAGCCCAGGGCCACACACATGGGGGCCATGTCCTCACCACCGGGCGACAGCCCCAAAGGCCTGGCAGGCTGGGAGGGAACTCGAGCTTCTCTAACCAGAGGTCAGAGCTGGCTGTGGGTGATGCTGTCCCCTGTCTGGCCTGTCCCCTAGGGCCTTGGAGGCTTTACCCTGTCAGCAACCTTGGCACCACCTGGCAGAGACCTGGAGGACAGGGCCAGGCAGGTCAGGACAAGAAGACCCTGCTGCCAGATGCAGGAGCCAGTGCTGCTGTGGAGCCAGGCACACGGCGTGGTGGTGCCATCTTCCTCTGGGACGGTCCCCTGGTTCCGTCCTCTGCAGGCCCGCTGTGGCATCCCCTGCCTGTGTGGGAAGCCCTGCCCGGCCCAGCCCTGGCCCACGGGCTGACTCTCCCCACATCTGCCCACACGCACCCTTGATGTTTTTGACTTGGCTCTGGGCGATGGAGTCAAAGTCGAGCTCCATGAGGGAACGCAGGAAGTTGGGGTCGGACATCACGCCCTTGGCTGTCTTCCAGCTGAGCTCGCGGTAGCCCTTCATGACAAGAATGCACTCGCACACCGTCTGCACCTGCTTCGGGGGCTTCGCGAACGACCTGGGGATGTGGAGGTGCAGGGGTCAGAGCCAGACCACGGGCAAGATGCGCCAGCAGGTGACAGAGAAGGTGCCCCCGCCAGAGGCAGGGCCGGGTCTCCCCCAGCAGGCCTCAGACCAGGCTGCGGGACCTGGCCACACCCCTGTCATTAAAGTGCCCACCCTAGCCACCCCAGAGCGATCAAAGTGCTAGGTCAGTATGGAGCCTTAAAATGTGTGTTTTAATTACACCCTGGGCTCTGAGGTCATGACTATCACTGTAATTGTCACTGTCCCTTTTCCCATGCTGCTGAAGAAATAGACTGGGAGCCCTGGAGGGTGTGGTGCCCTCACTGCCTGGGGCCAGACCTCTAATTGCTTTCTGTGGCTACGGTGACAGTAGATGGTCACCACCCTGCTTCTCCCACACCAGATGGCAGTGTCCTGGGGCCTCCAGAGGACCAGAGCCCCAAGGAACCTAAGGGTAAATGGCTGCTGTGGAACCCCGGGGGAGGGGGCAGTGCCCAGGGCTGCGGGCAACTGAGGGCGCCAGGTCCCCTGGGAGCAGGGACAGAGACATGGGTGGCAGGTGTCCATTGTGACAGCATCCCTGGCCTCTGCTGAAAAAAAAAAAAAAAAAAACAAGGCCATGCTGTCCATTGTCATTAGAAGGGGCTGACAAAAGCCAGCTCAGGGCAGCAGACCAAGCAGGCACTTCCGAAGCCAAGGCAGAAAGAGCCCTAGTCCAAACCAGGACCTTCAGGCTCCCTGCAGGCGGCTTACGGGCCCCGGGACCCCCCCCCCAACCACACGCCCTCCAGGTGCAGGTAATGAGCTGCTGGGAGCACCGAGGCTACATCACTGCTTCCTGTGGTCCTGCTCTCTGTTACAATGTGAGCTTGGAGGAGGGAAGAGAAAAAGGTGAAGCGAGACCGCAAACACTGCCGCCTGTTCCGGAATAACAAGGGGGCAGGACCCCACTCCCCACGTCCTACACCCTCCCGGGCACCGACTGCCAGCGGCCTCTGCTCCTCCCACAAGCCGTCACCTGGCCTCCGTGGCTGCCCTGGCCTCCGTGGCTGCCCTCGCAGTGTCCCAGGCACAGGGAGGGCTCCTTCAGGGGGGATTTTGGGAGACAGGCACCCGACCAAAGGGAGTGCCCACCTCTCGTGTGCAACGTCCTCCTCTTCCCAGCCTAACACAGTCACCTCTGCAAGGAGGCCAAGCTCGGCAGGAGGAAGCGCTCTCAAGGAACGAAACGGCAGGCGCTGGCCCGTCGCTTGGAGCACCCAGTGAACCAAAGAAAGCCAGGTCCTGGGCGTGTCTGGGGGTGCACACTCAATGGAATCCCGGCGGGGGGATGCCAAGGAGGTGAAAGCTTTCAGGAAGAGGGCTGGGGAGAGAGCTCAGCAGTCCTGCACTTGCCTGGCAAGCACAAGAGCCCAGGTTCATCCCTGGTACCACCTGCTGTGCACAGTGTTGGGAGCCGCAGGAAGCCAGGACTTCAGTCAAGTGTGTGTAGGAGGAACTCGGCTTCCCTGCCTGGAGCAGAAAGCTACCCAAGTGCTGAGAGAAACATCCTGTTGAGAAAAACATCCTGTCTGGTTCAGGCCAACTACTGGTTGCTGGGTAGCCTTGTGTCATGGGATGGAAACTTTGTACAAGTATAAATAAAGGATCGTTTCTGAGTTGAGTTAGTCTTGCCCATCAGGCAGACTGACCCCCACCGAGTCCAACGTGTCTCCCTGGGGTTAAACTGTTCACAGTAAAGTCAGCGGATCCCAACATTTATGGATCCCTATAGTGAAGGCCCTGAATCCCAGCCCTGGGGAGGCTGAGACAGGAGGATCACTACAAGTCTGAGCTGCATAGCGATAGGCCTTACCAAATCAATATTTTTTAAAGTACAGGGAGGGGGTCTGGGAGATAGCTCTGTGGCACAAGTGCCTGCCTGGCAAGTGTAAGGTCATGAGTTTGAACCCCCCCCACACACACACACACACAAAAAAAAAATCATACTGGAGATAAAGCTCAGTGGCATAAGCACCTGCTTGGCAAGCTCAAGGTTCCAAGTTCAATCCCTGGTACCACAAAAAACCACCACAAACAACAAAAAGTAAAGTACAGGGAGAAACCACAGGAAAGTGTTTTATAATCTCAGTGGCAAATACTGAACTCTGA
Organism: Myocastor coypus; assembly: GCA_004027025.1. Lineage (NCBI taxonomy): Eukaryota > Metazoa > Chordata > Mammalia > Rodentia > Myocastoridae > Myocastor > Myocastor coypus. The sequence goes on along the minus strand of PVJA010026775.1, from coordinate 5,349 downwards.
CTGGGGATCTGAAGGCCACGAGCCAGGGCTGGGGTGTAGCTCAGGTACTGCCCGTGGGAAGCCCTGTGCGCAAACCCTGGCCCTGCCAAAGAAGAAGAACAACAACAAAAGCCACTGTCGCAGCGTGAGTTGCTGCTGAGACCGGCCACATGACCATAAACCACAAAAGCAAAGTATACGAAGTCAACTCGGTAACCAGCCAAACAGCCAGTGCCAGCGGGAAGATACCTGCCACTCACGTTACAGGTCAGAAGTGCATCTCTTGGCGACAGGTAAAGCTCCAGGGAGGCTGGCAGATCCCCCTGCATTGGGATCGCAGCACCTGCAGACAGCACCCCTAAATCATGGTTAATAGCAAACGAGGCAATAATAACCACTGCCTAGCAGATTGGTGGCCAGCGCTCAAGACAGCCACAGAAAGGGAAGGAACGTGGCCCTACACACACTCTTCACAAAAGTAAAAAGGCCACCTTGCTCATAATCAGACAAACTCCATGAAAACGCAGGCAGGACCCCATCGCTCTGCATCAAGGTGCCAGGTTAAGTGCTAGATGGCGCCCTCTCTGGCGAGGCTGAGGAAGTGCAGGCGCCCCCTGGACCGCCAGAGCCCCGTGCACACCGCTGGCCCAAGGCGCCACTGCAGAGACGCACCTGCTAGCTCTGACAGGGTCGCTGTGCCCCACACGGCCAGTTGAACGAGTGACATGGCACAGCCACTCTGCAGCATGTGCCCGGCTGCTTAAAACCCCAGACCACAGCCTCCCTCGCTCTGCCAACCCAAGGAATCCAGAGGCAGGAACCCAGGAGACTCCTGTACCTCCTGCTGCACAGGCGAGAAGCAGCCGCAATGGTCACCTGGGGCCGTGACAAGAGCCGAGGCTTTCATGGCGCTGGCTGTGTACCCGGCTGGGTTCAGAGAACTCTTGACCTCTCTTACCTCACAGCCACTTGGATGTGGGGACAACCAGCATCGTCCATATTTTACACAGGAGATGGAAGCACAGAGAGGTCAAGTGACTTGCCCAAGGTCAAACAGCAGGTGAGAGGCAGAGATGGCCCCAAACACATTCAATCCCAGCTCTGTGCTGGGGCTCCAACCTGGGGCCTTCACAAGTAGCTACATGTGAGCGTAAAGAAACAGGAGCTGGGGGAAGCGGGAGGAATGCCAGGTGGAGGCCAGAGCCTCTTGGGTGGCACTGGCTGTGGGCAGGGCTGCCACACTCCTCCTGGAAGAGTCTGGGGGGCAGCCACAGCTCCTCCTCAACAGCATCCTCCTGGGAGTAGGTAGTCCTGCTATGGCTGCAAACCACCAGTAAATCTCCCGGTGCCCTGTGCCCGCCATCCAGGGCAGGGAGCTGCCTACTTAAGCCACCTTCTCACCTAGCTGCCTTTCCTGTCTGCAGAGAGGATGGGGACAGAGCTGCGTGGCGGGCGCCTGGCAGCAGCTCAGAGATGCCCTTCACCTGATCTCAGTCACGTCCGACTTGTCCAGCTTCTGCAGCTCCAGCTTGGCGGCCTCCAGGATGGGCATCACCTCCGCCAGTGCCATCTCGGCCTCGGCCTTCTCCACGGCGATAACCTTGTTCTGCTCCTCGATCTCCATGGCCTTCTCCTCCGCCAGCTTCTTCTTCTCCTCCGCTGCGGGGTGGGCGGGTGAGTGGGGCCGCAGGCGGGGTCCCCACCTTGGTCAGCGCCCACCCCACCTAAGCCTGGCCCCCCAAGCCTAACGCCACCTCGCTCTGGCTCTGCCTCTCCCTCTCTCTCTCCACACTGCCTGCTGCCTCTTTGCCCTATGACCCTGACCAGGCTGAGCTGCCACTCGGTCACCGCACTTCATTGGCCCCCACAGGCTCGAAGCCCAGTGCTCAGGCAGGGCCTGGCCTCGGGAAGGGCGCTGGGGTGAACAGGGCCCCCCAAAGTCACACGGTGGGACCCTCCCATCAGGATCTTGTTCAGAAGTGACCAGTTAAGATGAGGCCGTGATATCCTAATGAGAAGGCCATGTCGCACATGCCCAAAACATCCCTCATAAATGTGTACAAGTGTATGCCAACAACTGTAAGAGGAAAAGTTTTTTTTTTTTTTTTTTTTGTCTCTTTGAGACAGGGTCTTGTTGTGCAGTTCAGGCTGCCCTTGAGCTCACTTTTTGTAGCCCAGGCTGGTCTCCAACTCACACCAATCCTCCTACCTTCAGCCTCCCAAGTGCTGGGATTACAGGCGTGCGCCACCACGCCCGACTCAAGAGGAAAAGATTTTAAAGCCAGCCATGCAAGGCTTTGGGGAAGAAGGCCAGCAACAGAGGGGCCGTGCATCTCTAAGCCAGGGCACCGGGGCGCCGAGGCACGCGCAGCCTGCACCTCTGTCCCTCCGGTCCAAACCAGCCCGTGCAGCCCCGTCCCGCAGGCCGCATCCCCGCACCCTGCTCACCAATGGCTGTGTTGCTGGCGATGTCGTCCAGCAGGGTCTCGCAGGCGGCAGATTTCTCAGCCAGCACAATCTTCTGCTCAGCCAGCTTTTCATTCAGCTCGTCCAGCTGCAAGGTGGCCTCCTTCAGCTTGTCCAGGCCACCCTCCAGGCGCTTGCACTGAGCTGCAGATGCACAGACGACCGGCTGGTCACTGCCCCACAGCAGCCCTGAGCCCCAGGCACATGCTTCGCGTACCTCCCTGGGACTCGCCCCGGTTACCGCCTCGGGGGCCCTTGTCTTCCACCCCAGAAGTGGCCTCCACCACAGTGAAGCTGAAGACAGGGCCTCCAAAGCCAGGCAGGCCTGGTGGCATACACCTGTCTCCCTAGCACCCTGGGAGGCCAAGGCAGGAGGACCCTTTGAGTTCAAGACTGGCCTGGACCAACAAGCAAGCTCAAGGCCAGCCTGAGCTGCAGAGGGAGACCCTGTCTCAGGAGGACAAAAAGACGAAAGAAAGAAAAGGGCTGAGGATGTCACTCAGTTAGAAGGCTCTGGGTTCAAACCCCAATACTACAGGAAGGAAGGAGGGAGGGAGAGAGGGAGGAAGGGGAAGGGAGGGGAGGGAGGGAGAGAGGGGAAAGGAGGGAGGGAGGGAGGGAAGGAAGGAAGGAAGGAATAGAGGGAGGGAGGGAGGCCCGACGCTCGCTCCTGAGGACATGGGCCTGGCCGGCCAAGTCTCCGCCCTTGCCTATGTTGTACTGGGTTTTCTCATCCAGCAGCTTCGAATATGAGTGAATGAAATCCAGGTAGTTCTTCGGGGTGACGAAGTTGCTGCGCCTCAGCTTCTGCAGAAACTGCTTGCTGAACTCCCCGACAGACTCATGCACCAGCACCACATGCTCCACCAGGTCCTCCATGTTTTCCGCCGGGATCATCGGGTTGTCCCCTGGGAGGGAGGGCCGGAAAGTGTACCCCGTTCCCCACTAGTATCCTAAAGGACTGCAGACAGGGACTGGGCACACCCACACACGCCAGCGTCACTCAGCACACTTCACGGTGGCCGGGAGGGGACAGCAGGCACCTGACCGCCCAGAATGGACGGAGAGGGACACAGCCACAGGATGGGCCAGGCTGCCACAGGTGGGAAGGACGCAGTGACCTGCGCTGCCCAAGGCGCTTCAGGTGACAGAAGCCAGCTCATGGGAACAAACATCGTGCGGCTCCACTTACGTGAGCTTCCATGCCCAGCAAACTCACACAGCACAGAGCTGCTCCGAGGGGGGAGCCGGGCTGGGCCAGAGCCAGTGCATGCAGGAATGGGACCGGGACTCTCTTTGGGTGAGGCGGTCCCAAAATGACCAAGATGAGGGTGGCATGGTAGGCGTATAATTAATCCTGAAAGTGCACTTGTCCACAATTTTTTAAGGATTTTAAAAATGCATAAAAGCAAGCAAGAGGGTGCTGGCCAGTTACGGATGGCTTTCTGGGCCACCAGTCCCTGATCTCGAGACTCCTGCTTTCCAATGGCCAGGGACTCCAGGACAGGCCACCCCTCACCCCTGCCCTGTCACTGCCCAGCCAACCACCTCCCTAGTGCCTTTCTTCCCAGAAAAATTCCACTGCAGTCCAAGTTACCGCTTCCACAGCTTGCTTGGAAATATTTATTATTTATTGAATACAAACTTATTTATAAGGTTGAAATATTTATAAGGTTACCCAGGGACATTTGTCATAAATCTGTTAAGTCCAGAGGAAAAAAAAAATTTCCCTTAGGATGAACTGCCTTGGTCTCTGATTCAAGGATTAATGTCCGAGGCCAAGGCTGCTGGCAACTTGGGACAGACAGAGCCAGAGCCGACGGAGGCCCCTTTTACCAAGTGGCCTTGGGTGTCAGTCAGAGCAGGGACAGTGCACTTTGTCTACAGAGGCCCGGGCAATCATGGCACTGTCTCTGTTGCCCTGACTCGACTGTGTAATCCTGGCACAGCGTGGCCACAGACGGGATGGGAAGGAGCGCGTGAGTTGTGTTCCGATAAGCCTTAGTCATTGGAACAAGAGACAGGCCATGCGCCAACCCCCGACTTCAACACTCCCCAGCTGATCTGTATTCTCAGCTATGCCTGTCCGGCTCCTGAAATCCCTTTGGACTAAGATGCACTAGAAGCCAGAAACACTAACGCTAAAGAGTCCTTTGCCGGCCGCTCACGGAGCAGGAACACCCAGGACCAAAACGCAATGTCAGCAAAGGGCCACGGAGCTGCCCCATGAGACCAAGGATGACGTGGTCCCTGGGACGGCTGTGACTCACCTAAGAATGACTTGGCCACAGCATTCAGGGCTTGTGGAGGCCATGGCATGAACCAGTCAATGCCGGTGCTGTTCACCAGGCCTGGCAAGGAAAGAGAGAAAAGCAGCCCTTGTGCAGCCGGAGGCACGTGGGAGCCCCGAGCCATCTCCAGAAGCCACGGTCGCTGTGGCGGGGCTGTGTGAGCCTAAGCCTGGCTTCACCAGAGCTGAGGTCCTCACAAGGACCCTGGGCAGTGCTGACCTGCGGTAGGGTGTGCGACCTTCCCTCTACAGAGCTGGCTGTGCAACCTTGCCCTTGAGCTGTCACAGCTAAAAATACCTCCAGGCACAGACAAGTGTCCTGGGGAGCTACACACAGCCCATCCCTACCTCCGGTTAGGAAACTACTTTTGTTTTCAGCAGCGGGGCCTGAACCTAGCACCTTCCCACTTAGCCACAGCTACGTCACTTTATTATTGCCAGACAGGATCTTGTTAAGATCCCAAATTGCCGCAGGCTGAGATTAAGCTGGCCACCCTCCTGCCTGTGTCTCTCAGAAGGCTGGGATCGCAGGACTGCACCAGTAGGCCCAGCTGGAAACCTGCACGCGAAAGGTGGGCACTATGGTTTCTTTTTTTTTTTTTTTTTTTTTTTTT
>PVJA010026774.1:0-29313 GCA_004027025.1 Myocastor coypus | reverse complement strand
TTTTTTTTTTTTTTTTTTTTTTTTTTTTTTTTTTTTTTTTTTTTTTTTTTTTTTTTTTTGGTTTTTTTTTTTTTTTTTTTTTTTTTTTTATCATGAATGAGTTTGATCATGAATAAGTTTGCCAAAAGATTTTTCTGCATCTACTGAGATGATTATGTGTGCTTTTTTCCCCTTGGTCCTGCTAAGATGGTATATTACACTTATAGATTTACATATATTGAAACATCCTGGCATCCCTGGGATGAATCCCAGCTCATCACGATGTACAGTCTTCTTCATGATTTATTACATTCTATTTGCTAGTATTTTATTGAATTTTTTGCATTATGAAGATTGGCCTGTATTTCTTTCTTCATGTTGATTTTTTCTTTGTTTTTGTTATCAGTGTAATATTTGCTCCCAGAAATGTGTTAGAGAGAATTACTTCCATTTCAATTTCATTTAAGCGTTTGATGATTGTCTTTAAATTTTCTCTAAGGGCCAATGAGAGTACAGTGGACTAACTACCTGCTTAGGCAAACTAAGGAACCAGGGTTCAATCCCTGGTACCATATGCTGTGCTGGCCTTGACCGTCAGACATGGTATGCCTGCAACCAAACCTGGGAATGGTCATGTGAACTTGTAAATTTCAGTACTGGGAAGACTGAAAAGAGAAGAATCACAGTCTGATCTGAGTTGTGAGACCCTATGCTAAATACATTAAAAAATTCTCTAAATTTCTTGTAGAATTCAGCTGTGAATCCATCAGAACCACTTTGGTAAATTTTTTTTTTATTACATTTTCAATTTCCTTAATTGATGCTGGGTTATTATGAATTTTTATGTCACCTTGATTCAGCGTTAGTAATTCATATCTAGGCATCTGTCCATTTCTTCTGTAAAGATTTTTGAAGTAGATATTAGTGATTCTCTGAATTTCCAAAGGATCTGTAGCAATTTTGCCCTTTTCATTCCTTATTGCATCAATTTGATTTTTTTTCTTTCCTTTTATTTGATAAGCTTGGCTTAAGGATTTATGAATTTCATTTAATCTTTCAAAGGACTAACTTTTTGATTCATTGAGTCTGTATTATTTTCTTTGTCTTAATTTTATTAATTTCTGCTCTGATCTTTATAATATCCCTTCTTTGGGCTTTGAATTTGACTTGCTATTCTTTTTTAGTAGCTTGAGATGCAGCATTAGAATATTTAATTGTTCTCATTCTGTTTTCCTGATGTGAGAGTTCACTGTTATCAATTTCACTGTGTAGACTGCTTTCATTGCATCCCATAAATTCCAGTAAGTTGCATTTAAATATTTTCATTGTAGATATTGTTTAATTTCTTCCTTAATTTGATCTGTGACCTATTGTTTGTTTAGGGTGCTGTTATTTAATTTGTATGTATTTATGGAGGTTTTGCAGTTTCTTTTGTCATTAATTTCCAATTTCATTGTACTATGTAGATAATATTCATGGGCTAATTTTAATTCCCTTGCATTTACTTAAGCATATTCGATGGGGTAGTATAAGGTTTATTTTAGAGAACATCCTGTGGGTAGCTGAAAAACATGTGTATTCAGATGTTGTTGGATGGAATACTCTGTAAATATCTACTAAGTCTATTTTTTCCACAGGTTTGGTCCAGTTCTGTTATCTCTCTGCTAATTTTTTGTCTAATTGATCTCTTAGGGACATGGAGTGTTAAGGTCTCATGTTAAAATTGAGTTTTTGGCTATGTGATTTTTTCATGTCAATTAAATTTTGTCTCATACAGTTAGGTGCGCCAGTATTTGGTACATGCATATTTATGATCTTCATTTATTCCTCTTGAAGTTTTCCCCTAACAAGTATGTAGTGACCTTATTTATCTTGTTTATTCCTTCATAGTTTGGGTTTTACTTTGTCTGCAAATGTAATAGCTATCCTTTATTTTTTCTGGGTTCTTGGCACATGAAGTTTTGTTTTCCATTCTTTGATTTTCAGTCTATGAATTTCCTTTTGAGTTAAGTGTTCTCTTTGCATACAGCATATTGTTGGATTTTGATTCTTGAAATACTCTGCCGTCTGTTTCATTTGTTTGGTAAGTTAAGGACATTTGCATTGATTGTTATAAATGATGTGTATTGGTTTATCTTTATCATGTTATTTTCTTGACGTTGATTCCCTTCATTTCCCCTGTATTTAGTTGCTTTTCCTGTTTGGTGGTTTCTTTCTTTCACTGCTCCTATAATTCTTGTTATTATCATGTCTTTCTAGAATATCTTCGGTATTCTTTGTAGGACTGGTTTGGTGGTCATTTCTTTAGCTGTTCTCTGTCATTAAAGTATCTTACTTCTCCATTAATTTTGAAAGATAGTTTCGTATGGCGTACCAGTCTGGGTTTAAGGTTCTTTTCTTTCAATGCTTCACATATTCCATGTCAAGTTTTTCTTGATTTGATGTTCTTGATTTGAAACAGTAGTTATTCAGAGCACAGGATGCAGACATGATAATTTTTCTAATCATTATTGATACAAAAATTTCTTTTTATTGAACTAAGAGAAAGTAGCTCTATATATAGTCCAATATTCTAAGGAAGGTTTAGCATATGCAAATCTATAAACATAATATAATGTATTAATAAAACTGAATCCAAAATACACAGAATCATCTCAGTTGATGCAGAAAAGGCTTTTTACAGAGTCCAACAATCATTTATATTTAAAGTTCTACAGAAAATCGGAATAGATTGCCTGTACCTCAATTTGATAAAAGCTATCTATAGGGGCTGGGAGATAGCTCCAAGGCACAAGTGCCAGCCTGGCAAGTGCAAGGTCATGAGTTTGAACTTTGGTCCCGCAAAAAAAGAAAATAAATAAAAATTTAAAAGCCATCTATGACAATTAAACACCTGTGAGTCTTATATTGTCTTTCTTTGCATCATCTTGCAGCTGTTGAATTGTTATTTCCTGATCCACTGTGATTTTATGAGCTCTTTCCTTTCATGATCGCTAGCAGCAGTGTTGTCTTCAAGATCTGAAAGTCTGTCTTGAGTGTCATTCGAGCAACTTTGCTAGCTTTCAGTGGCAAATTTCCTGGTTATGTGTTTCATGCAATCTAATTCTTTCTTGTATTGTTTTTGCAAAGTTTGCATCATTTTTCTATTACCTCTATTTCTTTAATCTTTGTGTTCTTTAGATGTGCTGAACAGTTTCTAAATTATTATTGTCATTTTTTTTTTTTATCTGAGAGATTATTTCCAATCTGATTTCCACTGTACCTGCCTGGAGTTATTTCTTTATTTCAGTTGCTATCATGTCAGAGATTTCAGGTGTGTAACTTCCAACTTCTATGTTTATGCTCTTATTCTGGTGGGCTGGAGTCCTGAGATTGTGTTTTTCTCCTTGTTGTCATGTCTGTTTTTTTTTTAAAGCTCTATATTTTGATTTCTGTGATAATTGTTGTGAAATTTTGATAGTGGATAGCTATATTACTACTATCAAGGCCTCTCTAGGAAATGTGCATTCTTCAGGGATACCTTCTGTGTGTTGGAGATTCTTGGTTTTTGTCTGTCTCAAGATCCTGCCTTCCCAATTAATTGAGAGTGGGATGTTGGTTTCCATTTGGCACTATCCTCCATCTTTAGGTGTAGGGCTGTGGTGAGATTACTACTCCTGAACTTCCCAATATTATCATCCAAGAACAAACAAGTGGCTAAAACAGATATAATATCCTAGCTACAGTAGTACAGTTAGCAATAATGATCTCATCAAGCAAAATTTAGAACTGACAAACTTTCATTAGCTATTGATTTTGCACTTTAGACCATAAAAGCAAAGTCTGTAGTTATATAACAGAACAAATCATAAATTGGAAGTTTGTATGTGAAGCGTTTTCCCTTATTAAAGTGGGTTTACCCTGTATTCCTCTGGCCAGCCCAGTTGCTGGGTTCCAGGTGCTTCATGTCATGTAACTGGATGGATCAGGCACCTGGCTTCCTCTGACAAAGCCAGCTGCTGAGCATCAACTCCCTCCTGCCTGGCTGCCCATTCTGTGATGTAGGGATATGAATCATGTACCTAGATTCCTGTGCCCATGAGGGACCCAAGCTCATCCATGCTAGTGCCTTACTCCACGGTGTAGGGATCTCAGACTGTCCTTGAACTTGCTATGCAATCACCCAGGCTGACCTCAAACTTGCAGGTATCCTCCTGCCTCAGTCTCTTGCTATGGCACTCAGCTCTCATTAATATGTTAATAAATAATAAATGTACCTTTGTGCCTTCTTTTTTTTTTTTTTTCCAGGAGTACTGAGTATGACAGACACTAACCTTTAGATCATATTTAGGAGGAATGGAAGAATCAAATTCTATTTTAGAAAAATAATCTGATATACCTATTTTATGAATACAAGGAATGGAGGGTGCCTTGAACTCTCAGTTTCCTTGCTTCAGACCAGTGAGCATCTGGGATTATAGCTTCTGGCTCCTTATTTCTTAAAACAAAGCCACTGAAGAAGTAAATTGAGGCTAAATGTGATACTTGAGTGAAAAAGTGAAAGGAGTAGGCAGCAAGATACTAGAGTGTGGAGAAAAGAAGAATCTTGGGGCAAGGGGCTGGCAACTCCAGGTAGAATAAAGAACCTCAAGAGCTTTGTGATGCGGAAATTTTGAGAAGTAGGTGGTGCCTGATTCTAATCCTAGCCTGTTCATGGCTGAGGCAGGAGGATTGCCAGGAGTTTGAGGTTCTCCTGGGCTACATACAGAGCAAGAACCTGTCACAAAAATGAGCACAAAGTATTTTACTAATTAAAAAATGGTGAACGCATCTAATTATGAAGGCAGGTTGCTATGGTTTGCTTCTAGATGTCCCCGAAAGCCTCATGCAGTCATATATAGGGCACTATGGAGGTAGCAGGACCTAGAATATGTGATGCTGGGATCGCTGAATGATGCAGTGCTAGATTCAAGGGCACTAGGATTAAGGGTGCGCTGTTCACTCTCAATAGCCTGGATAAGGTAAAAGGGGCAGAAAGAGCTGTGGTTGTCCCTTGCTTGCTTACTTTTGCTGCCTTCTGCCTCCCATGAACTATCTGACTCTGCAACGCTCCTCTTCCAAGTCACCCAGTCTTGCAGCCAGCTGACTATGGACTAAAACATTTATAAGCTGTCAGCTAAATAAACCTTTGCTCCCTTTAACTTCGTGTCAGATATTTTGTCTCAGCGGTGAGACACAAATGACGAAGACCTGGGTTAAGTGGAATGGTTAGATATGACACACACACACACACACACACACACACACGTGCGTGCACACATACACACGCATACACATGCACACATACACACACACACACACACACACACACAAGCGATAGTTCTCATGGCTGGGAGGTTAGTGGTGCTGCAGACAGGGCAGTGGAGGGTAGGGGCGTTTCTTTGGATTGGGAAGTGAGTTGGAGCCGGAGAAGCTGTACTCCATACTGATGGAGTATCCTCGACTGCTTCAAAGACTGGAGAAGAAGAAAGTAAATGTTCGACTGCGTAACCATCAGCTCATCTGCAGGTGATCACGCCCTGAGAGAACAGCTTCATGTGTTTTCATTGTTTTATTCCCCACTCTCATTCTGTCTAGTCTAATATGTGAGAGTTAATCAAATACTATTGAAAGATCAGGAAATTAAGGGTCCAGAAAAAAGTTTGGATGTTCTGGTTCCCTTTGCTTAAACCTCCAGACTCAAATGATTGATTGGTTTGATTGTACATTAAACAGTGTCTGGCTAGCAGGCCTATAGGTTCTGGCCAGCCTGCTGTGCATGAGTGTAAGGGAAGGTTTTGACATCGTTCCAAGGCATATATGAAGAAAACTATGAATGAAGCTTCTGATAGACTGGAAATGCTCAATGAAATGATTGCTTACTGATACTGTCTACCATTATCTGCTTGCTACAGAGTGATGTCTCTGTTTCCCCATTAAACCCCGCAGTCACTTAAATATTGGTTTCTCTGCCTTTCCACACCTGAAGAATGGCTTCTATTTAAACCGTGTTCAATTGGTCTTGCATTAAATGAGTTCTGATTGCAAATCACCTGAGAGAGTTAGAACTAATTCCAGGTTCCTACTTGTGAGCAGTTAACTCAGAATCTTTCAGCACAGTGCCTGGCCACAGCTCCCTTGGAGATTCTAATGTGTAGTCGATTGAATACTTATTTCCTCAACACTAACATAGACACAGTTTCAGTTGTTCCTCCAAATAATAGCTTTATCCTTACTCCGCTAAAACTAGCTATTTGACTTCCTCTCATTCTTTAGGAATGAAATATAGCATAGCATAGTCTGCTTTAGCATAGTATAGACTTCAGGAAATGTCCTTACCATATACCATGGGTTTGGTGTTCTGTGCTTCCAGTGACTGTAAGTGATTTGAGCTGGTTGCTGTATAACCACTTTAGTCAGACAGGAGGCCGTCATAATACATCGATGGGCTTGTTTGTGTTACTAAGGGCAGAGGAAACTTTCCAAAACTCAAGTAGTTCAGTGATCTCAGGATGACAGATAGCTTAGAAGAAACTGAGTTTCTAGAACAAGGTATTCCTGTGTGAATAGATCTGGGGTAACTTCTTAAACTCCTTGAATGTCTGCTCACTTCTGGACACCTTCATACTAGTCTACCTGTGTTCTAGCTATTCAGACTCCAATGTATATTTTTTTTCTAGGATAATTGTTCCAGTGAAAATCCATGCAGAAGCTGGGTGCAGGGTTCAGTGCAAGTGCAGTTTCTCTGAATGATGTGGAAGGTTTCCACTTCTGGATTTGTCTTTTCCTGAGCTTTTCCTTCAGCTGTAATCTTGTGGTTCCTGGGATCATAGACTGAAAATCACCACTTTAGGATAGCAGCAGCTATTATAAAATCTAAAGTGCTAAAGATAACAGTAGAATAGAGTTATGTGTTTCTTTCTTTTTTCTTTATGTATTTGGTACATAGTCTCACTATGCAGCTCAGGCTTGTAGTGATCTTCCTGTTCTCAGCCTGCGCAGCACTGGGATTAGAGATGTGCACCATCACACCCAGAGTCGGTCACCAGCTCAGCGCATCCTGGAGGTGGAGCTCGTGTAGCATGCAGGACCGGGGATTGAACCCTGTCCCTGTGTTTGCCAGGGGCAAGTTTCTCATTGGCCCAAGTTTCTTTTCTTTTCTTTCTTTCCTTCCTTTTCCTTTTCCTTTTCCTTTTCCTTTTTTAAAAACTTTACTTATGTTATGGTCAGCTCAGCCTGCCCTGAGGGTGGGGCTGGAGCAGCATATGGAGCTGGGGATAGAACCTTGGTCCCTGTACTTGCTTAAGCTTGTCTAAGCAGGAGCTTTAGAATGCTGAGCTATCTGGCCGGCCCCACTTTTCTTTCTTTTTTCCACTACTGGGGATTGAACAAAAGAACACAACACTGGGATGTATGCTCAGCCTTCTCTTTCTTTTATTTTGAGACAGGTTCTCATGAAGTCACTAAATTGTTCAGCCTGGGTTCAAATGATTTTTCATTTTTATTTTTGTCTTTTTGAGACAGGGTCTCGCTATGCAGTTGAGGCTGGCCATGAGCTCACTTTTGTAGCCCAGGCTGGTCTCGAACTCACACCAATCCTCCTGCTTCAGCCTCCCGAGTGCTGGGATTACAGGCGTGAGCCACCACGCCAGGCTCTGGGTTCAAACTTATGATCCTCCTGCTTCAGCTCTTTTGAGTGCTATAAAAGCAGGCATGTGCCACCCAGTCAGTAATTCTTTTACCCAAAGGAATGTCACAGCCAGTTCTATTAAACAGTCAAGAATATAAAAGAAAACATGTTCGGTGAGAATGCTGAGAAGTATGGAAGGAGCATCAAACATGGGCAACAAAGACAAGAAAAATAGAGAAGTAACAAGGAGAGTGAGATAAAAGCATCACACGGTGGTGTAAATAGTTGAAATAAATGGCAGTGGAGGGGAAAATAGTGTGGTTCCACTTTTCAAATATTTTCAGAGCCATGGCTTGCAGTGGCACAGGTCTGTGTGGTTACAGGAAATAAAAACCACAGTGCTGGGTGAGTGGCAGATTCAGGAAAAGGCTTTGGTTCAACTAGACAAGAGCAAGGCTCTGCTTTTCCCAGACTGGCAGGCATGGCTTTGGAACTGGGCATAGCCCAAGGATGCTGGCACTGCCACCTTCTAACTCTTATGTCTTTGGCAGTCACTTAGCCTTCCTGATTGTCACATAGCTCAGTTAGGGAAGGATATTAACTTCAGGGTGGGGTTAGCAGCAGAGTAACTTGGGGGGGAGAACAGAAGCCAGGAGTCATCTCATCGCTTGCACTGCTGCCTTTCCCTTTCCCTCATCATAATTAAAAAAAAAAAAAGTATATATTATGGCTGGTTCAATCTGCCCTGGGGGTGGAACTGGTGCAGCATGTGGTGCTGGGGATCGAACTGCGGTCCCTGTGGTTGCCTAAGCTTGCCTAAGCAGGTGCTTCAGACCACTCTGCCATCTCACCTCATCACACTCAGTAGAAAAGAACTCCACAGTGAAATTTGTCTTGGACAGAGTCCGAGCTCCTTTGATTAGCAAATAAGAAGCTAAGACCTGAATTCTGCAACAGCAGTGCCTTAGAGAGATGTGGAAGAACATATACCTTTGGCATGTAGACCAACCAGAAACCCAAGACCTGAGACCCAGGACAATAGCTGGACCCCAGCTGCTGAGGCCCACACAAGCTTTTGGAGGGCAGAGTAACTAGTGAGATCAGCAATGTGGAAGTATCTCAAACAGCTACAAGGAGCCAGCAGTTGCACTCTGGAGAACTCCAGCAACAGAAGAGTCCAGTCCCAGCATTTCCTGTCTGGTTGGATGTCGCCTTGTTTTGTTCTGTAGTCTGTATTTATTTCCTCCTCTCTTTATCTGATTCTCCCTGTTTTCTTTCTTCTCTTCTTTTTTTTCCCCCAACATTTATATTTCTTTCTTTTTTTTTTTTTTAAAGTAGTTTCTTTCTAAACTTTATTTATTATTTATTTATGCTATGGCCGGCTCAGCCTGCCTTGGAGGTGGGGCTGGCGCAGCATGTGGGGCTGGGGATTGAACCATGGTTCCTCTGGTTGCCTAAGCTTGCCTAAGCAGGTACTTTAGACGGCTGAGCTATCTTGCCGGCTCCTCCAATGTTTATGTTTCTTACCTTTCCCTTTCATTCTGTCCTGTAGTCATAATATAGTCCTTAACTGCTTCTTGAACTTTTAAGTGAGTGAACATTGTGTCTGCCCTTTCTGACTGCTCCTTCATGTTCTATTTCATTCTTTCCTTTCTGTGTCCTTCAGTTTCCAAAAATTCAGGCAATCATCCTTTAATTTCTAGTCTTGACACTACTATATTTGCCCTCACTCATCACTTGAACTTATCTCCTACCAGTCTTAATCATTTAGCTCTCCAAAGAAGGGCAAAATCACCGAAACTAAGGGGAAAATCACTGCCTACAAGTGCATAATATAGGATTGCTTTTGTCATATAATTTTAGAGTTTGTTCCTATGGTTAGAGGTAACAGGTTAATGGTTACTATAGTTTGTTAGTAATTCAGCTGTAATTTAAGCTATTATTATTACTATCTGTACTACTTTACCCAGGATGTCATACATATTATGAACAGCTTTTTCCTCTGTATAATACTGAGACTGTTTGAGGTCATAGTCTCACCACAGCTCAGTGCCGAGGGATTAGGAGCTGAACCAAATAGTAATCTTGTATCCTTTACAAATTGGGAACATAATGTCTTGGGATAGCTGTAAGAAACCACTTACAGCTAGAAGGCACCCCTGAAGAACAGACATCCCCTAGGGAAACCTTATTACTAGTGATAAATATAGATATCATATGAAACTGGCAAGTATCAGGGTAGGAAACAAAATAAACAGGAAACAGAAAATAATAAGATGCAGAAGCAAAATACAACCTCAGACCCCTAGATCACCCAGGACAAGCCCAGAACTGAAGAAGATAGACGAAATTGGAATTCAAACATTGGAACTTTCTGAAATGGTAGCAGCAGAAGTGACAAGTGGAAAGCAATATGGACAAATAATCTCTCAGCTACAGAAAAAAATGGTACTTAAAATCAAGGATATTAGAGAAGAGAGAGATGAAAAGAATACATGAGCTTAGAAAAATGATTGAAACAAACAAACAAACAAAAGTCCAGCCTAAGAAAGAAATGGAGTCTATGCAACAGACCCAAACAGAAATCCAAGAAATGAAAACCTTCACTGAAAGTATACACAACCGGTTAAATGAAGAAGAGGATGAGATTTCAGATACTGAAGACAGAAGTGTAACTAGCGATAATGAAAAGAATGATATCTGAAAAATATCAATTGACTATGAAAAATCAATCCAAGAGCTACAAGATAAAGCAAATAAGAATGACATGAAACTCATTGGGGTCAATTAGCAAACTGGAGACAGTATACATAACATAAAATAATCTCACAGTAATAATGGCAAAAAGCTTCCCAAGCAGGGAAAATGAATTAGACATACAAATAAATGGAGCATGCATTACTTCAGTCATGACCAAAATAAAACTACACCAAGACAAATAATAACCAAGATTCTAGAAATCCAGCACAAGATGAAAAGATTAAAAGCTGCTAGAGAGAGAAAAAAGAAAAACTAGATCAACTATAAAGGAAAGTCCATTAGAATCATGGCAGACTACAAATAAATCCTCAAGTCAAGAAATACTTGCAGTGGGGCTGGGGAGATAGCTCAGTAGAGTAAGCACTTGCCTGGCAAGCACAAGGATCTGAGTTCAATCTCCGGTTCTACGAAAAAGCAAAAAATAAAACACAAAAAACAATAAACAACAAACAAACAAAAATACTTGTAGTAAAGTATTTCGAGGTAAGAGAGAAAATAACTTCCAATCCTTATTGATTTACCTGAAAAGTAATCTTTGAAAAATAATGGACAAATGAGATACTTGCATGACAATGAACAACAGAAGAGACTTATAAACACCAAATCAATGCTACGAAGAATAGTGAAAGATATTCTAGAAAGAGAGATAAGTGGCTCGAATTCCCAGAACAACTATAGAAAGAAACCACTAGGCAGGCAAGCAATTATTTTTCTTTATTACTTTTAATAAGAAATAACATTGAGACAGTTTCAAAACACCTCAGTAGGACAGCCACAATAACTGATACAACGCATATTGTTGTCTTCATAGCAGTTGTTCAGAGTACAAGATGCAGACATGGTAACTTTTCTAAACACTATTGACACAAATATTTCCTCTCACTGAACTAAGAGAAAGTAGTTGTACAGATAGAACAATATTCCATAATAGTAGTGGGTTATTGGCAGAACTGGCAGTGTTGGAAGCTGTTGACTTGAGCCTTTTACAGCTCAGCGTACTGATCTGGGTTTACTTTTTATGTAGGCAGGCAAACAATTAAACAAGGGGGAAAAGTAGGGAACCAACTGTAGGAAAATACCATGCCCAAGGCAAGCCAATATGTATCAATTATAACCATCAATGTAAATGGCCTCAATTCGCCAATCAAAAGAGACAACCTGGCAGATTAGATCAAGAATCACAATCCAACAGTATGCTGCAAACAAGAAGCACTTTAATGCAGAAAAGAAGTTCACAGACTGAAAAATCAAAGGATGAAGCAATCTTCAGTGTAATAGAAACTCAGAAAAATTCCAGGGTAGCTATTCTGTTTGCATGTAATAGCAACTTCAAATCAAGAATGAGCAAAAGGGATAAAGTAGGTTACCATATACTTGTTAGGGAAAGACTTCAAGAGGGAAAAGAAAACAATCATAAATATATATGCACCAAATATAGTAGCATCAATTATATAAGATGATTATTAATGGACATGAATAATCTAAGCAAAAAAAAAAAAAAAAAAAAAAAAAAAAAAAAAAAAAAAAAAAAAAAAAAAAAAAAAAAAAAAAAAAAAAAACAATGGTAAGGAGACCTCAATACCTGATCACAAAGAGATAGGTCAATTAAAGAAAAATATCAGCAAAGAAATAGCAGAATTGAACCAAGCCTGTGAACAAATAGACTTACTAGAAGTTTTTAGACTGTTGCATCTGATATCATCAGAATATACCTTTATTTTGTAGCTACATATGGAATATTCTCTAAAATAGACCACATGCTAGCCCACAAAACATGCTTAAGTAAATGCAAGGGAATTGAAATTTCTCATGCATATTATCTGACCATAGTGCAATGAAATTAGAAATTAATGGCAAAAGAAACTGTGCAGGGGCTGGAGAGATAGCTCCGTGGCACAAGTGCCTGCCTGGCAAGTGCAAGGTCATGAGTTCGAATTCCAGTCCCACAAAACAAAACAAAACAGAATTGTGCAAACTCCATAAACACATGGAAATTAATAATACCCTTCTAAACAACCAATGGGTCAGAGATGAAATAAAGAAATAATTTAAACAATACCTGAATTAAACAACTCAGTGAGATACAACATATCACACCTTGTGAGATGCAATAAAAGCAGCCCCAAGAAGGAAAAGTATAGTGATGAATTCTTACATTAGGAAAGCAAAATAAACACAAACAACCCAATGTTATACCTCAAGCTTCTAGAAAAAGAAGAAGACAAACACAAAACTGACAGAAGGGAGGAAGGTTTTTTTTTTTTTCTTTTACCAGGATCAAACTCAGGACCTTGGACCTTGAGCTTGCAAGGCAGGCACTTATACTGCTTAGCTATCTCCCTGGCTCAAAGGGAGGAAATTTTAAAGATAAGAGCAGAAATTAACACAATAGAGACCAAGAAAACAATATAAAGAATCAATGAATTGAAGAGTTCTTTAAAAAATACATAAAATTAATCATCTCTGAGGCAACAAAGAAAGAAAAGACTCAAAGTTACACATTAAGTAATGAGAAGGTTGAAGACCCTATAGATCTGATGAAAATTCAGACAGGCAGTACCTATTTTGAAAAATCTTCCTTCTCATAGGATGGAAAGCAGAAGAAATGGGCAGATTCCTAGGTATGAATGAACAAGAAGATTTAACATTTCTCAGTAACCTATCATTAATTAATGATTTAGAAAATGTAATTAAAAACTTATCTTACCAACAAAGAAAAACCCTGGTCCTGATGGACTCACTGCTGAATTCTAAAGATTTAATGGCAGTACTCTTCACATCCTTTAAAGAAACTGAAAGGAAAACGATACCCCTAACTCATTCCTGGAGGCAAGTATTACTTAATGTTTTCAGAATGTGGTACTTTGAAAGTAAAGTAATTCTTTTTGGATTAGCTAAATTCTGTCTGTCTGTCTTATCTATCTGTCTGTCTGTCTGTCTGTCTGTCTGTCTGTCTTATCTGTCTGTCTGTCTGTCTGTCTATCTATCTATCTATGATGACATTCATTACTGGTGGTTGGTATATGCACATAACACATCTTAGATTTTGCTTCTCCTTTTCCATTCTCTTCCTCTTCCCTCCATTTTTTGATTCTCTTCCCGTTTGCAAAAAAGAGTGTCTTTCCACTTCCTATCCTCCATCTTTTATTTTTTTATTGGAACTCAAAAGCTGCTTAGAGTGACTGGTAAGATAGGCAAGTTAGGCAAGGGTGTTCCCTACAGGGACCTCAGTTCCATCCCTGACACCACATGCTGCATCAGCCCTGCACCCATCGTGGGCTGAACTAACCAGAGTCTGGGCATAGTGGCCCACACCTGTAATCCCAACGCTGAGGTGGCTGAAAGCAGGAGGATCACCATGAGTGCAAACTACATAATGAGACCCTGTAACAACCAAATACATTAAAAAAAAAGAGCTTCTCCTAATTTTTTATTTAAAGTTTTTCAGATACATATGGCTTTACAGATAAGTTTTACATAATCTTCAAAGAGCTGATAATTCCATGCTTTTTCTTCATTGTTATTTTTATGTTTTGATTCATAATTTACTTTGAATGAATACAGTGGTACCCCAGTTCACAAACTTGTTGCACAATTCTGGGGAAGATGGCTGTGTTTGTGTCCAGGCAGGTGAGCTAGCTATGGCTGTTTGCTACCCAGAGCTTGTAAACAGAGACAAAATTTTGCCAAATGCTTCTGGTTCCAAACTAAATTGTTCAGGAACAGAAGCATTTGTGAACAGAGATATTATTGTACATTAAAATACATACAAAAATTGTCCTTATTCATGCGGTGGTTCAATGTAATATTTTGAAACTTTAGATGTTGCACACTCAACATATCCAAACATAGATCACTGCTTCATGATGACAACATTCAAAATCCTTTCCTCTACCTCTTTGAATATGCAGCAAGCAATGCGAATCTATAGCTACCCTGCTGAGCAGCAGTACACTGGAACTTGTTCCTCCTACCTAACTATAGTTTAGTAACCATTGATAAATATTTTTCCTTCCCCTTCCCCCTAGAACCAGGTTTAAACTCACGACCTCGCACTTGCCAGGCAGGCACTTTTGCCCTGGCCCCTCTGTTCTTTTTTTCCAATGAGGTCAATTATGTATTCCATATAAATGAGATCATTGTGATACTTTTCTTTCTAGGCCTTGTGTATTCCAGCAAACATAGTGCTATCACGTCACATATGACAAGATTCCATTCTCTTTATGGTTGAGTTGTATTCCATGATATGTCAACATGACATTTGTTTCATCAGTTGTTAAGGATTATTGAACATTGAGCTCATTTCTATTTGTAGATCTTTGATCCATTTGGGCTTTTTGTATCTGGTAATCTGAACAACTAGCGTGTGAACAATAATAGGCAATATCATGGCCATGGTTGAATTCCTACCATCCTGTTTAGTGAAATTCTGCACTGATTCTAATATTCTTCTAAAATCCTTTCTTATGTTTCTTTAAAATTTTTTTTAAATCCTCAAAAATAAATACTTTAAAAAAAGAAAAAGAAAAATACAGCATGTCTTTATACTTTAAAAACATTGTAATCAAAGACACACTGCCCTTGACCCCCTCAAATTCTCCCTCTCTTTCAAACCCACTCATTCCACCATTGTACCACTTTCTGGAGCAACGCAGTCTTCGTGAGCATCTTTAGCTGCACTGTCAGGACTGCCTCATGTCCCGAATTGATTCCAAATGACACTCTTCAAGATCATGTTGGCTTTGAGGAAGAGTTCAAAGGCCCAGGGCACCAGAGCTGGCAAATAAGGTGACTGATAACACAGTAGTGCTGTTTATGAGCCTCGCTTTCTGTTGGTTGGTACCCGGTGGTAGCATTCGCCGTATCGTCGATCATATCCTGTGGAGATATCCACAAAAGAGCCCCTCCAGGATTGCTTTAAAAGTGACAAAAATGATGAAATCAGTGTGTTTAAATGAGTATTTTGATAAATATTTGTGGTAATGTGTCTTGTTATTGTATTTTTTGATCACTGTCTCCAGAGTGGGTAGCTCCCACATCCATCCTTCCATCCTTCTTGTCTTCTTTTCCTTCTTCCTTTTTCTTTTTCTCCTTCTCTCTCTCTCTCTCCCTCTCTCTCTCTAAATTAAAATAAAGTCTCACTAAATTGCCTAGCCTGGTCTCAGACTTGCAATCCTTCTGCTTCAGCCTCCTGATTACGTAGTATCACAGGTGTGTGCCACCACACCCAGCCATACCTCATTTTGGAAGATATCTCTGAATTGCTGAATTAATTACTGAGTTAAACTACTGGGCTGGCAGTGCCTTGGGACTTGTTTTGTGACGTGTCATTGTTCGAGCCATTTTGAGTCAAGTTTTCTGTTCCTATGCTGTGAGGCCTTCCTTGATCTGTTCGAGAACTACTCTTGCACTACCTCTTCATGCTAACACTGTGTTTTGCACCCCCCTCGGGTCACACTTGTTATTTTGGTTTATTTGGTTTTCTAATAAGAGTTTGAACTTCTTGAGGTTGTGAGATTTATCTTATTAATATTTGTTTTCCTAGGACAATACATATCACACTGATTGCTCAGTTGGTAGAAAAATGTATCTGTAGTCTCATGCCGTAGTATAAATTAGAACTGGCTCAGGAAATGGGGGCAGCCAGGATGGCACAAGTACAAGACAGCACAAAGTATGAAGAAGTTGCAGTAGCCCAACAGGGATGACTATAGGCTGGACCCTAGACTGAGGGATCAAGTAAATCTACAGGTATTTGCATGGCATAACTGAGCAATGCTTCTGATATATTTAAACAACTTAATAATGACTATTTGCTTCATACACTCAGACTAATCATCTTATACAATTTTTTTAGTTCTTTTTTTTTTTTTTCCTTGTCTTTTTGAGACAGGGTCTCACTGTGCAGTTCAGACTGGCCTTGAACTTGCACCGATCCTCCTGCCTCAGCCTCCCGAGTGCTGGGATTTTTAGTTCTTATAAAAACATCCTCCACTTTCTGGAACATTTCTGCCTGCATACTCTTGTTGACAATGTAAAAAATCTAATAACAACAAGCATTGTTTTTTTTTAAAAAAAGGAGTGTAATTTTCCTGAATCTAAGCTTCCTGTTTGCCTCTTTCCTGTGCTATAATTGAGAAGCCACTAGATGGCACTATCACACAAGCGATCGTGTTTGGAACTGTAGTGAAATTTTCCTCTCCATTAAACAATTATGCACTGAAATATTTTGTTTCTCAAGTCACACTATGTGATCCCGATTAATAACGTACTTGGGTCTATAGCGAGGAAGTAAATCGTCACCATTAAGATTTATGGGAAGTTTCTGGCAAACTGAATGAGTAAGTTACTCAATTAGCAGTCTGCTTATAGTTTGTGTGCCTGGAAAACTGTGAACCGCAACATAGTGTCCTTGAAAACTGAGCTCTTCTTAGAAAAACATTTCGGTGTTTATGCAGAGGGAATTGCACTTGGTATGTATTTGAAATTTCTCTCTTTGTGGATGGCAATTCATTGACATTCAGTGTTTACAAAGTTTTGCCAGGAAACCAACCGCTAATCTGGGAAAGTTTAACTATTGCACATTATACAATTAGCAGCAGACTTGATTTAGTGGAGCAGTTATGTGGGGGTCTTCATGGAGTATTCTTTGTGGAGTTTGTACCCTAGATTTGCTGTGGAGTTAGGGACATTGGAGGGAAGCCTTTTGATGCGCTAGGGTCCTTTAACATCTTTCAAAATGAATTTGCTTTTTCGGTTAAACTTAAAAAAAATGAGCTTACTTCATATAGAACTCATTTTATAATTTTATTATAACAGAATCTTCAAGGAGTGAATGCAGGGAGAGTTCAAAGGTTCGAACTGAAAGCACAATTCTATACTCATATTAAAAGCAGCAATTATGTATATCAGTATTAAAATAACTACACTTTTTAAAAAGCACCTACAATCTTTTAAGTGCTGGGAAATGTACCATTAGTGACATAATATTAAAATAAGATAATATTGCAAATTTTCTATAAGCTCTTAGATCCCTCTACCTAAAGAGTTTCCTAAACTGTTCCATGGACCCCGTGGGTGTTAGTCTATTTAGGTCCAGGTACTTTGAGTGGGAAAATTACATCTAAGTGTAAGTTTATTATTTCCTTTGATTACAGTGTGGACAAAAAAGTCAGAAATGTATCGTTAGTACTTGCATGTTTGACACAATTAGAAATTACAGATTTTTTTTTTTACCATATTATCATGCTTTTTGGTATATCTAAAGTTATATTTTTTTGTTCATCACAACTTTCATGTATTGGTTGTTATTATACTGCTTTCTGAATTTACCTATTAATATTTTGATAAGTAAATAAATAAGTGTATTCCCATATGTTTTCGAGGCAGTTTGATGATAATATTTAGATATAATTGCATCTTAAAAACCCTATACATTTTGATTTATGGATTTAGAAATATTCTGACAGTGGCTTAGAGGTTTCATACCTAATGACCAAAGAAGTCCATATTACAAAGATGTTCAGAAAGTGTGCTGCAAGCCATGTTTTGAGACAGGACATTCTGGGTTGACTAAGCATCACTCTTCATGAAAACAATGTAGGATAGAGGCCAGGGTTCGTGACATAGGCCTGTAATGACAGCTACTCAGGAGGGTGAGGCAGGAGGATTGCAAGTTCCAGTCTAGTGTGGATGAATTAGTTAGACCTGGTATTCAGATACAAAGTAGAGGGGCCCAGCAGGATGGCTCAGTGGTCTAAAGTGCCTGCTTAGAAAAGCTTAGGCAGCCGCAGGGACTGTGGTTCGATCCCTGGCACCACATGCTGCGCCAGCCCTGCCCTCAGGGCTGGCTGAGCTGGCCATAAAAATAAATAAACAAACAAAAGTGCTGAAGCAAGAAAAAAAAAACCCAGCCAAACAAACAAAAAAACAAATACAAAGTAGAAAAGTTTATAGAGATGTTACTCCAGAGTAGGGGCTCTCGGCTTCCATCCCCAGTGCTAGTGGAAGGAAATTCCTTGGAAGGCACTAAGAGTAATTTGAAATGCTCAATAGGACCGGTGGTTATCTTTCCATTCTATATATGGACAAAGGAGTATTTCAAGTAGGAGAATATTTAGTGTCTCAGTTACTTTTCTTTCTCTCATTTTTGGGACAAACTACTCAACATCCAAAATTAAGGAAGGAAAGGTTTTAATAGCTCACAGTTAGTGAAGGTTTCAGTCTGTACTCAGCTGGCTCTAAGGTACAGTGGCACATGGCAGAGGGTAGCAGCTTATGGCAGCAGAAAATAGCAGTGAGCAAAGGGAAGAGCAGCATCGGTGGGCAGCTGGCAAGGCCCCCATGCTCCTTACACTTTATTCAGGCTATCACCCCAGGGGGCATGAAGCATCCGCACCCATAATCTCATCGTTGGATCATAAATTAATCACAGCCTCTAGAAGTCACCCCAGTGACTGCCTGCGGCTTTGGGTGGAGGGAACAACTGTACACAAACTGCAACATTCAGTTCTGTCAAGTTTATCATAAAATATAGCTTTTAAAATGCAAAACAGACTTGCAACTTTCAGGAGCAAATGTGACTGAAAAACGAACTGAATAAGCAGGAACATTTCTGAATATTCATCTCATGCAAAGCGAGCCAAGCTTGAGGAACCAGGCAGAGGTTAACTTCTCAATTAAATGGCAGGCAACTTTGAGGTATCATCAGACATTTAAGAAATGTCAAGAAAACTCTACCAGGAACAGAATCAAAACTTTGTGCAATAAAATATAATGCAACATACAAAAAAAATCACAAAGAAAACCAAACTATGATTGATTACACTAGGAATTTTTTTTTTTTTTGTATTTTTTAGGGAAGGGTCTATAGGGTATTCAGGGTCTCACCACTAGATCAGACTCGTAGTGATCCACCTCCCCAAAGTTGGCACTGCCACGCCCAGTCTCAATTGCTGGTTTAGTGCACCGGGGGCAGGGCTGGCATGGCAGGCAGGGTGCTGAACCCCAGCCTCTGCACCTGCTTGCAGATGCTTTAATTCGCTAAGCTATTTGGCCAGCACTAGTAATTTCAAATTGCTTGAATTTTATTGACTGTAAGAATCAAGGCATGAATGTATTAGGACAAACTGGAGCCTGTTTTAATGTAGCATAAATAGCATGACCATAGATACATCTCCGATACACACTGTAATGATTGCCTATGACTAATTGCTTAAATATACATCTTGTTGCACATTGCCCACATCCCACTGCAATTTCCCTATGAGCTTTGGTCAGAGTTTACATAACTAATGTGCCCGGCATGTTCTGGCTCTATTCCTTGCTAAAAATTTCCTTTTAGATTAAATGATTTATTTAAAGGGAACTTTAAGAACTCAGGAGAGAAAAGACAAGGGAGATTTATGATGCCTTCTTGCTAGGAAACTCCGCAGTACTTTTTCTTGATCTTGTAAAGATGACTACATTTTATTTATTTGTTAAGTACAACTGGCTGTGCATTCAGAGAAAGACGTGCGGTGGGTATGTCCTAATTTTGTACAGTTGATAGCAGGAAGGTAAAGAACTTTTGGGTATGGAGTCAGTGCCCTTGCTCTGAAAAGATTTGTCCCCAAAGAATCGAAGCCTGAATGCGTCAGGACAAGCTCAAGCCTGTGTCATTGTAGGCCTTTCCCACATGCTGTGGTTTATTTATATACAGAAGACCACCAGGCTTGCTGATGGGGCCCTGGGATCTCCGGCTTGGGCTCTGGGAATCCTTCTGTCTCTACAAGCAGTTCTTTCCCTTTTCTCAGCAGCCTCTTTCATCCCTGCCTTCAAGGCATGGCATCCTCTGACAGCACAGCTCAGAATCTCTGGTGACATCTGAACAGTGCCCTTCCTGCTTGGTCCTTAAATCCTCCACAGAGACTTTCCATTTCTTACTCTGTGTTGTCACTTCTTTTTTCATTTTTATTTTTGAAAGAGGGTACAAATTAGAACTAAAACAGTGATACAGAATGTCATTTAACATAGTAATAGGAATTTCACCATGTTTGTTGTAATATACAGTGTTGTCTTCTAACCGGTTATTCATATTACCAGATATATGCATGTAAAATTGAAGAAGGAAGAAAAAAAAGGAGGAAGTGTATAAGAAATTAAAAAGAGAAAAATTAAAAACAATTGGAAAATGGAGAAGAAACAGATCAAAGCATTAACTGCTTCTTTCCTTAGACCTGCAGGAATGCACAGTACAGCTGTCCAAACCAGCCTGCTTGCACACATAGATGAACCTCTTCCCTGGCCTTCTCAACTCAGTAACTCTTTCGTTTTGGAAAGGAAAGATTGCCACTTCTTATGGTCCTGGTCTTTTCGAACGTAGTCTGCCAATGTAGATCAGTGAGTCTGACATTCCATTGTGTCTTACAGATTGCAATCTCATCATGTTAGAGCTGTACCCTGCACCATTTTCTCCTCACAGATCTCTTTTCTTTTAATTCAGTTCTAAGTGCAATGCCAGCCCCCTTGATTGTCACTGAGATGGTCACGTTAATCCCTCCCATCGGCCTGTGGCTCCCTGCTTCCTGCTTCCTGCTTCCTGCTTCCTGCTTCCTGCTTCCTTGTCAATGCTTTCGATGCATTCAGCCTTTTGCCAATGCCATTTCTCTCACAGCCCAACCGAGGTCCCTCCCTGCACTTCATGGAAATCTGTTCCTTATTGATTCTGTAAGCCATTCCTCAAAGCTTCTTCAATATTTCTTTTCTGTGAGACTCTAGAAACATGACTTCATTTTCCAGACTGTAATCCATAGCTTTTCTAAACCTTTTCTCAGCTATTTAGAATAAAATGTGGGCTGTTCTGTCTCAGCATGTTAGCGTATCCCAGTCCGTGCACAAATCTCTGTTTCATGCCGCTGAGGAATCACTGCAAACATTTCAAGAAGAAACTCGGCCACCTCTATGTGTTTGTGTGACAGCTCCTTTAGGGACACCCGGTTCTACCCTGTGTGACATGTTATCCAAAACTACAAAGTTGGTTTCAGAAGGTGAAAGTACGTCTTGTGGGGCTGAGTTCCACACAGTCCAAGCTGCGTCTTCTGGATTGGCCAGCCATGAATCATTCTTTTCATCTATTCTTAATTCATAGCCACTTTTCTATGTCTTATTAGACAAAGTTTTCAGCAGGAAAAAGAGAAATGTTGTAATCATCCTTAAATGATTGTTGAAGCCTATAATGAGGACAGATATATGGGATGGTGGACCCAGTGTAAGATGGAAACATAGGTGCCAACATGGAAAAAAAAAGTGCCATTGATGCTGCTAAAAATATAGCCCTTTACTTTTAGTTCAATCTCTCTTGGCCTTTCTAATTGTCCTATACGTGGAACCCGGTGCGGACTTCTTGAGTGCAGACGCTCCTCAGTGTTTGTGGCTCCATACAATTATTTATGCACATGCCTACTGGCACCAGAGTGCTCAGAAAAAAAAAAAAAAAAAAAAAAAAAATCAAGCTCTTTTCTTTGGAACCAGTTCTTTAAGCAATGATGGATGGGTAAAGCTCCAAAGAATTACACTGACAGCATTTTTTTTTTTTTTTAAATAGTCTGGTTATTGTAGTCCCGATTGCCCTTGAACTAACTAGGTAGTCAAGGGTGGCCTTAAATTTGCGTCAGTCTTCCTGCCTCAGCCTATGAAATGCTGGGATTATAAGCATGAAACACCGTGCCCTGCCCCATGGGATTATAGCCTCTACCCTGTGATGCATAAGGATCCTGGATCAGATCAAGTGACTTCCTTGACCCCACCAAATTCCTGCTTCTGCTGTGGAGGTGCAGCATAGAAAGGGCGTGGAGCTGCCACTGTCATAGACAGGGGCGTTTGTGACCCTGTGCACGTGATGTTGAAGGTTCTTTATACCCACACCCAGGTAGGTAGAGGACGGGGTAGAGGATGACAGAGGTGGCTGGTGGCAGGGATAGGTGAGACCGTCGTACTCCAGAGTTCAGAACTGGGTAGACAAAAACTGGTCTCACAAAGGCTGCAGGAGGCAGAACCACTTCTAGGTCAGGGCTTCAATGCATCCTGCACACACTGTGTTACCACACTGAACTTCACTTGCAAAATAAAAATTCAAAGATAATACCCTTAAGACTTTTAGGAAGAAGGCCGCAGCACATCCAGCCCTCAGTGCGGGGCTGTCCTGAGTGAGCTCCTGAGCACTTGCGCTGGTGGCCTTCCTTTTCAGCTGGCCACAAGCGATTGCATTTTAGTCACTGGAAAAACACCTGGGCCTTCAGTCTGAAAGAGAAGTTTATTTGGTTTGGTTTCCAGGGGCTCAGCCCATGGTTGGCTGGCTTCAGGGCAGAAATGGCAGGGAAGAATTGAGCCATGGCCTCCAGGAAGCAGAGAGAGAAAGAAGGAGCTGCAGACAGAAATATGCCATTGCAGATCTGGCCCCCAGTGGCCTGAGTTCGACCAGACTGCACCTTCTAACTGCGTGCTCAGCTACCAACTCATCCATGCGTTCACTTGCTAATGAGCACAGCGCCCCCTAGGTCCAGCCACCTCCAAAGCTGTGCTTCTATGTGCGCAAGAATTTGGGAAGCATTTTCTATCTAAACTAGGACTTGGAGAAAGTAGTGTGTAGCAATAGTGTTTAGAACAGTTATCACGTCTGCATCTTGTATTGTGAACAACTACTATGAAGACAACAATATGTGTTGTATTCGTTATTGTGGCTGTCCTGCTGTCTTGAAACTGTCTCATTGTTATTTCTTTCTCATTAAAATTAATACAATTAAAAAATAAACTGTGAATTGCTGTCTTATTATGGAAATAGCATTGTTAGATGAAAAGCAAATCCTTTAAAAATAGGAATGATAGCATAACATTGTATTACTCCTTGTGAGTAGTTATAATTACAGTCACAGTGTTTCAGAATCACACAATCTCCAATATGGTAATATATAAGAAAAAGATTACTCATTTAACAGTGATACATCAAGACAATGAACCAAGGATCGAATCCAAAACATTAATGAATATTTATTTAGCCAGTACCATTCATTGCCTAGGCAAATATTTCAGCTTAACACCATGTTTCCCAAGTCTTAAGACATTCTTTTACAAAGGAACCACTTAGGACATTTTCATATGAATGGGCCAATTTAGGAAGCAGCATTTCTACATAGGATCCACG
The DNA here is from genome assembly GCA_004027025.1 of Myocastor coypus. NCBI lineage: Eukaryota > Metazoa > Chordata > Mammalia > Rodentia > Myocastoridae > Myocastor > Myocastor coypus. The sequence continues at coordinate 5,746 of PVJA010026774.1, read as the reverse complement.
AGGAGGAGCTCTGAGCTCATGTGAGTGTCGAAATTTGACCTTTCTATCTGACAGCATATCCGTGGAGAGTGGGATTGTCTCAAGGAATAATTAATTCCAAAGCACAGTTGTATCATCTGAGTCTTGGAGGACTGGTAATATGTAAACATTTATTAAAATGTAATAGTGGGAGGGGACATAATTCTACATGAATCAAATTAGGCGCAAAGGAAACCAGAGGCTTTCTGTCCTCTGGGGTTATTTGTTCCTCAGCTGAAGATGTATGTAGTATGGTGGGTTTGTATCCATGTGAAGAGATAGCAAGGAAAGGGTAGGGATGATTTTTGCAATGTATACACACATCTGATAAATGGAGATATAAACAGCACAGTGCTTGGAATCTAATATTTTCCTAGGGTATCTTCAGGGAAAAGGAAAGCTACTGAGTTATGTTTCCACATATATTAAGTTTTCATATCAGGAAAGCATGAACTTGTAAAGTGTATCATGGGATATCTTGTACAAATATCAATAAATCGATATATAAACAGTATAGTGTAAGCAGATAAGACAAAGCAGTGAGATAGGGTGTTGTACTGTTTGCTTTTTCGCCTTTTACTTTGTGCCTATATACATCCCTTTATTCTTTAAGAGGATAATGGCAATGGAGAAATAAGAAGCCAGGATAAAATGACATTCATGAATATGCCGTGGGGTGGATGTTGAAACTCACAGGGGGTATGGGACCCTTTCATCTTTCTCCTTGGTTCTCAAGCATTCTATAGAATAAGGACCGGGTAAGGTGTAAAATGTGGTTGGTTCCACGGCTAAATACTGAGGAATTTGGTGGTGCTATGTAGCAGGAGAACTGGGAGGTTTTTATTTTTTTCCCTTATGAAGTTAGTGGAACAAAGTTCAGAAGTGATTATATTTAGGGACTTTGGTACTTTCCCAAAATGGATGGGGTTAGAATCACGACAAAACAATAAAACAAAATCCCTCCTCTTTCCCTTTTTTAAAATTTTAAACAAAATAACACTACAAGCCTCTCTGCCGTCGTTCATTCCTTTGCCTTGTTTTTATTTTTTTTTTCATTAGAGACTTTGTTTTGTTAAGCCAAGGTCTTTCTATGAAGTCAGGCTGGCCTTGAGCTCAATTTGTGGTCCAGGCTGGCCTTGAACTTGCAATGCTCCCTTGCCTCAGCCTCCCGAGTTCTGGGGTTACCAACCTGCACCACCATGCCCAGCCTATCACTTCACTTTATAGTAGTAGTTCTCAACCTTTCTAATGCTGGGAACCCGCAATACAGTTCCTCATATTGCAGTGACCCCAAACCAAAAAATTATTTTGGTGGCTACTTCAAAACTGTAATTTTGATACGGCTATGATTTCCAATGGCTTTAGGTGCCCCCTGTGTTTTGGTCGTTTGACTCCCTCTGGGGTCGCGACCAACAGGTTGAGAACCGCTGACTATTTATTTGCGCTTCATCTGTTCCACTAAAATACAGTTAGCATCCTGAGGACAATGACTTTAGTCTGTAAGTATCTCTCCGTAGTGTAAAACTTGTGCTTGGCATAGAAGGGGATTTCAATCATCATTCGTGCACCAATAATGGCACAGAAGGCATGATATGATGTATTGTCCTTTTTGCATTTGAACTCAAAGTAATGACATTTTAGTATAATTCTGCTGATACACTGGGAGTGAGAAACAGTTGTCTTTTCAGTATGAGTGAAGCCAATAATTAAGTTTTCCCTTCTGGAGGGAATTACCTATACCTTCCTATTAAAAATGTATATCTATCTTGTATTTTGTTGCTAGAATGTAAATTAGTGCAATAACTGTAAAACAGTATGACAATTTCTTTAACATTCAAGTTAATATTTCTCTCGTACAAAAAAAAAAAAAAGAAAAAGAGTATGATTCAGCAATCCTACTACTGGGTATTTACCCAGAGGAGATAAAATCAATATGTTGGAAATAAATCTAGACTTCCAAGGAGATGGTAGAGGAGTAAACAGAAGCCCACGAATCTCTTCAAGGTTCAGAATCCAAACAGGGGAAAACAGCAACTTGGGGAAGAAAAGCAGGAAGCAGGTGGAGCTCTGGGATCCAGAAAGTACCTGAGGAAAAATTGGCGACTAGAGCAAAATTGAAGAGACAGACCACAAGTCAGAAAATGGAAGGGGCACTCTTCACTTTTGTCCCAGGCTTTTGGCTTGTGAGAAAAAAAGACTGAATCTACACAGAGAGAGTGGAAGCAGGTGGCTTCACAGGCCTCCAGGAAGAAGCATGTCAAAGTGTTGGGAGCTGCAGGAAGCCAAGGAATTGATCAAGTGTGTGCAGATGGGACTGGGCTTCCCTGCCTGGAGCAGAAAGCTACCCCAGTGTGAGAAAAGCGTCAGGTGAGAGAAACATCCGGTAGGGCTCAGGTCAGCTGATTGGTTGCTGGGTAACCTTGTATTATGGGATGCAAACCTTGTAAAGGTATCAATAAAGGCTCCTTTGTGTGTGAGTGAGTTAGTCTCGCCCATCAGGCAGACTGGCAACCACCTAGCCCAACTTACTTTCTTGTCCTTCTTTCTGATTCCTACCGCCGTGCCTCCCCGGAGTTGAACCAGTTTGCAGTAAGATCGGCGGATCCCTACACCGAAGGAATGGAATAGCGGATGTGGCACTCTACAACAGCTGGTGAACAGCTCCAGTCCAGGAGTCTGCCATATTCCCTGCAGAGAGTACTGAGGGTCAGATATTGTTCTAGGGAACAACGCTGCACTCTGCCTAAGCAGAGTCCACTGAGTTATTAGGCTGGCCCTGAATATTTAATAATACAACTGTACAGCTTTGTTGATCTTTTTGCCACTGTGTTGATTATAGCTTTTTAACTTTATAAAATTACTGTTGAAGTAGCATACGAAAGGAATGGAATAGCGGATGTGGTGCTCTACAACAGCTGGTGAATAACTCCAGTCCAGGAGTCTGCCATAGCTTTTTTTTAACTTTATAATGTATGTATGTATGTATATATATATATATATATATATATATATATATATATATATATATGCCTTGGCTTTCCACATGGGAAGATCATGTGGTGCCATGCCCAGCTACCAAAGGCTTGAGTTATAAGCATCCACACAAGTGCCCACATTGACAGAAAGCAAAACAATCCAATAAAAACATCTCCCCCAAGCCCCACCTTTTCCATAACCAGTCCAAGGGCAGCCTTTGGAAGGCACCAAGGGGTAGAATAATGTAAGTCACACATTGGAATTATTCAAAAGCATAGTAGGTGAGGTTGGAAAACAACTCGAAGATATACTTAGCAGGATTAGGAAAGATATAGCTAAGCACATAGTGGCACTAATAATCAAAAAGTTTCAAGAGCTCTCAGAAGACACTAATGAAGGCTAGCGGAGCTAAACAAATGATACAAAACATGAATCACCAGTCTATTAAGAATTAAAGTTCATAAAAAGTTTCAATAAAAATATCTAGGAGATTGAAACTCATTTTGAATGTATGAGCAGCAGGATAGACCAGTTTCAAATAAAAATTTCAGAACTATAAGGCAATGATAACTTCAAGACTGACTACTCAAAGATAATGAGAGAAAATAAAAAAATTGTCCTCAAAACTGCTAGGTAGTGCCAAGAAGAGTAATCTAAGGATAATGAGAATAGATGAAAATTAGGCAAACAAGTGCAGGGCCAGAGGTTCAATCCCCAGGCTGGCTGCGACCCCGGGAACACTGAGATGCAATCGAGCCTGGACGTGGTGGCAAGCCCCTGTAATCCTAGCTCTTGGGAGGCTGTAAACAGGTGGATCACTACAAGTCCCATCTAGTAGTGAGGCCTTGAGCACTCTTTAGACCCTTCTCTAAAATTAAAAAGAAAGAAAGAAAGAAAATCAGAGGACAGCATGAAAGGCATAGAAAACCTGTTCACAGATAGTGGCTGAAGACTCTCCAAATTTGGGGAAAGAATTAGACATACATATAGGTGACACACACAGAGCACCAAATAACCATGAGCAAAAGAAATCCTCTCCACACTACAATATCCTCAAAATTCCATAAGTCTATCACAGGGACAAAATCTAAAAAGCTGTTAGAGAAAGACAGTAAGTCGCATACAAAGGTTAACCTATTCGAATCACAGCAGACTTGTCTATACAAGACGTCAAGTCCAGGAGAGGTTGAAGTGAAATGTTTTAAGCTCTAAAAGGTAACAACTTCTCTCTTGAGTAATTTACCCTATAAAACTTTCCTTTAAAATCGAAGGAGACGTATGGTATTTCCATGAGAAGGGGAATCTTCAGAAATTTGTGATGAAGAAATAAACATTAGAAAAATTCTCAAGGTGATCCCAGAAAGAGACAATGAAGAAACAATATTGTTAGGTTAAAAAAAAATACAAATGGTGGGACAATAGCTTGTCAAAACAGGAAAAATGAACAAATCATTAATAAGAAAATAATGCACTGACAAGAATAAGTCAATATCACTCAGTGATAATTTTCAATATGCATAGTCTCAATTTCCCGATCAAAACAGACAGATTGGAAGGAAAAGAAAACTGAAAAATATGCAGCATAGAAGAATCACGTTTAATTCTAGAAGATAGTCACAGATTAAAAATCAAAGGATGAAAACTATATTCCATGCTTCAAGAACCCATAGAAAAGCAAGAATTGCAAACTTGATTTCAGACAAAGTGGATTTCGTGCTAAAATTGATCAGATGAGACAAAGCTAAAACTAATCGGATGAGCTACATGCTAGTTAAGGGAACAGTTTGACAGAAGGATTTCACAATTCTAAATGTATATATGTACCAAATGTCATCACACTCTATGTCATAAAACAAACACTAACAGATATAAAACATCAGGTAAAATGCAGTGGCTGGTGTTGGATTCCTGGGCATGCCATGCTGGCCCCAATGCTGGGACACGCTGGGATGGCCAATAAAACTGGGTGTGGTGGCGCATGCCTGTATCCCAGTTCTTGGGAAGCTGAAAACAGGAAGGATCACTACAAGTCTGATCTGTGTTGTGAGACCCTGTAGATCCTGTACTAAATGCATACAAAAAAATCACCACCATTACCAAATGGGATACATTAGAGGGATAATGTATGGTTAAACATATACTAATCAATAAATTTATTAAACAATATAAGTGAAATCAAAGACAAAAATCACATGACCATCTCAATAGACGTAAAAAAAAGTATCTGCCAAGACTCAACATTCATACATGGTAAAAAATAAGCATGAAGAAAGTAGGAATATAAGGTCTTTATCTCAACATAATAAAAAGCGATCTATGACAAATGAACTGCTCACATCATATTATCCATAGAGAAGCTGGAAAGTTTTCTTCTAACCTCAGGAACAAGGCAAGAATATCTGCTATCTCTGTTTCTGTTTAATACAGTTCTTGAAACATCAACTAGAGCAATAAAACAAGAGAAAGAAATAATGGCCACCCAATTACCTCATTGGATTAAAGGGTCTGCAAGCAGGTGCTGGGGCCAGGAGTTTGACCCCTGCGCCTGTTGTGCTGGCCCTGCACCTGGCGTGCACTGAGAAGGTGTAATCCCAGCTCTTGGGAAGTTATAAATAGGAGGATTACTATGAGTCCAATCTAGTAGCGAGACCCTCAACACCCTGTAGACCCTTCCCTAGGACAGAGAGAGAGAGAGAGAGAGAGAGAGAGAGAGAGAGAGAGAGAGAGAGAGAGAGAGAGAGAGAGAGAGAGA
>PVJA010026773.1:0-29333 GCA_004027025.1 Myocastor coypus | reverse complement strand
TTTTTTTTTTTTTTTTTGTATCTTCCAGGGTCAAATCCCCTCAGGATTAAATTTGAGACCATAGACAGTACTTTGTAGAACTGTTGTTAGTGTTAGCCTTCGGGACGAGTCACGGCCATTGCTTGGCCATTTTGCTTTTTGTGAAAGCCTGAGAGAATGTTTTTCTCTGGGTGATTCTCCTTAGACACACTGCAGTTCATTCATCCCTTTCCTCTGAGGTCCCATAATCTCCTTGACCAGGAAATTTGGGACACCTCTGAGTTATAGGATATTACAGCACAGGTTCTCTTATATCCTGGGTCTTTATTGACCTTGAAGGGCTAGGTCCAAAATATTGGCTATCCTTATAGCCCTTCTCCTGTCATTCTTTCATATATATTAAAGTTTTGGTCAAGTCCAACACTTTTTGTCATGCAAAAAACAATTTCCATCTTAGTTCGTTTTTTCTCTCATTATTCAAAGGCTTAATCTTAATCTTTATAACTCATTGCTCCAGGATCACAGGAAACGATTAGTTTGGCAGTCGTGGCTGATGCTGCTGTGGGCCATGGTGTGAATCCCACGCCCGGTGGGCAGAAAGGACAGGAAAAGGGGGCGGTGGAAGGGGGTGAGCACCATGCCGGGCATGGTGGCGCATGCCTGTAATCCCAGCACTCGGGAGGCTGAGGCAGGCTTGGGCTACAAAAGTGAGCTCAAGGCCAGCCTGAACTGCATAGTGAGACCCTGTCTCAAAAAAAAAAAAAAAAAAAAAAAAAAAAGAAAAGGGGGTGAGCAGAATAGGCAAGAGCAGGAGAAAGGAAGAAGAGAGAAGGGAGATTAGAGGGAACAGAGGCGGTGTGGGGAGGAAAGAGCAAAGCGTGCGCCCATCCGTCTCTGACCCTTTTGCACTGTTCTTTCTTCTGACTTGAATATCCACTCATATGAATGTAGTAGGAATACGCCGGGAGAAATTCCAAAACTCTCATCACGGTATAAAGCCACGATTCCTAGAAAATAACATTGGAAACTACATAATTTTGAGAGTTTTATAGACAGAATGTATAAAGACTTTCAAAAATTCACGAAGTATTATTATTGTCTATTTAAAAATATAAATAGAAATCTAATGTTTTATTTTTCCGTACATATGGTTGGATTTAATAAGACATTATTTTACTACTAGATAAAGAGCTGTAATGATCTATCACTTCTTCAGATAGATAAAAATTCAAATGTTAATATCCTCAATATCAACTTAAAAAGAGAACAAAAAGTTTGACAACTGCATCGCAGCCAATTGCTAGAGGCACTTACATCTCCCCCGAGCGGCTTATTGGTTAAGCGAGCAACGAGTCATGCATCTCGGTGATTTCAAGTCATTTTTTGCCTGCAGCTTAGTAGGTCTTTCGGTCTGGTTTGGATCAAATGCAGAGAGTAACTGAATTTCAACTAAAATAAAATATATTGGGGCTGAAGTGATAGCTCCATGGTCCAGCTACCTGGCAGGGGCAAAGACTTGGGATCCATCTCAGAGACACTGGTAATGCCAGCCCAGGAACCCCAGGCACGCTGTGTTGGCCTCTGAAACTGGGCGTGGTAGCACACACCTATAATCCCAGTGGTGGGCAGGCTGAGAGAGGAGGATCATTATGAGTCCAAATTACACAGTAAGACCCTGTATCAAATAAATAAATGACTAATTTTTAAAAAGTGTATTTAGTACAGATTCTATAGGGTCTCACTACACAGATTGGACTCCTAGTGATCTTCCTGTTTTCAGCCTCCCAAATGCTGGGATTGCAGGTACACACCCCACCATGCCCAGTTGCAATCGCCCCATCAGTGTACCCCAGATGTGGGGCTGGGACCACATGCCGGGGATCGAATCCGGGCCACTGTTCTCTGCCTAAGCAGGCAATTTAGTACTCTGAGCTATCTGGCCAGCCCCTCAGAAAATCTTAAATATAAAATATGTTAAGCTGCAAACTTAAGCGCCAACCTCCCTCCACATTGTACATTCTTTGGTTTTAAGAAGAGGCCATGTTCTCACTCCCTCCTCTTTTATTTTTATAACTAAATTTCAGCCAATGCAAATTAACTTGCACCCTGCAATCTAAATTTTACAATGGAAGTCTGTGGTCCAAAGCGTGTGGACTCCTTCCCCGACTGTTAATAAGTTCCCAGAATGAGCAGGAGGGGCAGTGCTAGGGACCCCTTAGGCTGTTTTCCTCGCTAGCCATACGCTTGATGGTTTTAATATAAGGTTATTCATTTTATCACTGAATTTTAGTGATATTGCATAATTAGTTGGTCCCCACTCAATAACAGAATAAAAATAAATTTTATTTCTTAATTAATAACTTGGTGGAGTGCAATGTCTTTAAATAGTTATCCTTCATGTTGGTTCCAATGCTTGCAAGAGAAGCAAGCTGTCCTGGACCCAACATTTTATTATGATGTGAGCATCGGTACCGGAACAGGCTCAGGTCTCACTGCCTCTGCAGCTGCGTGTCTCTGGGTAAACTCTTGACCTGTCTTCCTTTACTTGCTTCCTTTCTGGCTTCCCATGGCAGATCCTGGATAGCGATGCACTAACTCTGCTGGAATAGAGACAAAATGACAGGTGTCCCTTCCAGGTGCTTCGTGAAGGTTTCTTCGAGCTCCTCCCTGCAGAATCTTCTCACTACCATAGCACGGGCATGATGCGAATCACCCAAGCTCCTGAGTTGCTTCTGGGGCCAGAGCATCTCACTATTGCAGATCATTGATTTGATGCTACATGGGAAATACTAGCTTCCCTTTTTTGAGTAAGTCACTGAGATTTTAAAATTCATGCTTCAGTTACCTTACCTTCATGGTAGGGTATCCTTCCATATCCACTCCTGTGCGGCTTGCTTCTTTCCCTTTTTTCTTCCTTCTTCCCTCTTTCTTTTTCCTTTCCTTTTCCTTTTTCTTTTTAGTTTTCTCCTTAATTATTTTTTTACTTAACAAATCCTTCTTCATCACTTCTGAAGTGTAGTGGGTATGCACATCAACTTACATGTGGTTCCTGTTTTTTCAAATCTCTAAAATGAATGCATCACAAAATAAGAGTGCCGGCCTGTTGCAAAATTCTCATCATGGCATTATTTGATTCTAAAGTGACGGGAGGAAAGAGTTTTCCAGACACTTTCATGGCAGGTTAGAACTTAGGAAGATGATGACAAAATTGCAGAAGAAAGTCTTCAAACTTCCCCACACTGGTTGCACGAGAAATCACTATATTATTCGCCAAAGGCACGGAACAAAAAGGCTTTGAGATGCTCTGTCTTTGTCTCTGTTTGAAAATTCCTTACAGTCACACACTGGGCTGCTTCCATATTATGCCTTATGTATTTACAAGCGGCTGCGTGCTGTTGCGACCATTCACTTTGAAGTCCCCCTCAGTGGTGTTTGGGCTGATGAAAGAAAACCCTGTAATCGTTCGGAGCAAGCCTGGGCCACGGCAAGGCAAAAGGAATCATGGGAAACAGCCAACCAGGTCTTCAAAAGGCCTTTTTTCTCCCTGGTAGAAAGTGTTCATTCTTAGTTGGTACCCTCTTAGAAAAAACTGTGACCCTCGGGAGTTTTATTTGGAGCAACATGAATGGCTTTACTTTCAATAGTCACAAGGCAAATGACAGGTTATATTTAATTTTTTATATCTTTATTTACATAGGCTTTAGCGATATCCCTGCGTTCTGTATAATTTGATTTATTTTGGGGCATCAGAAGGAATCCATTGAAATCGCACATGGGAATAGCTTGCTTACTTGCAAGGCAAGGCCAATAGCCCAAAGCAGAATGGTAAATAATGCTCAGTTAAAGAGACCAGAGAATGCTTTAAAAGGAAATTGTGAGCTTTCTTGTAAAAGGATGCTGTATACAACTACACAGATACTAGGTGCATTACAAGTAAGTTGGTATTAGGAATGTGCTGTTGTAATTTACATAAATGTCCTGAAAGAGGAACTAATGAGTTAAAATTCCCTAAGGCTTCTGATGGTAAATACAAAGATGTATGAACACGAAGTGAACCAAGGACAAATTGTTACAGAACATGACCACAGACTGAAGGAGCAGAATATGATCGATTGTCTTGTAATCATTCTTAATTCAGTATTTTAAGTTACACTGTGGTTATTTGCTTGCCTTTTTGGCATTAGATCTATGGCCAAGGCTTATGAAGCAGAGCAGATGAAGCCAAGTTCTCACTCATCCCTCACGTCATCTGTGAGTTGTAGGTTGCCCATGCCAGCAATGCCAATAATAATAGTAATAGTAATAATAATAATAATAATAATAATAATAATAATAATAATAAAGGAGCCCATGTAATTCAGTTGCTACATGATAAGCTCTCAGTATCGGGTTCCAATTGTGATGCTAAGACTTTTAGCCATGTGGATGGCAGTTTTCTCAGCTATAACATTTAAGAGATAACAGTAGTGCCTTTTTCACAGAATTATTGTGGAGCTTACTGCTGTGGTGTATATAAAATGTCTTAGGAGAAGGCTAAAATAGAGCAAGTGCCATATCTAGATCTAGATCTAGCTAGAGATACCTGTTGACATTGACTTTATGACATTTTGAAAATAACGAGCATACATACTTCAGAAGCCACCTATAATATTGTAAGTGCTCAATAATTAATAAGGTAGAAATAAATACCTTAATATATTTTAAAAAGAAAAATGTTCTTGTTTCTGAGGAAGACATAATATTTTATTTTAATGATTTATTATTTCCACAGACAATATTCTTCTCAACAGCAATGAATGGCTGGTTTTCGTTGTTTCTCCAAAGAGATCCTAACTGAAAAAGAACCTATAATCAGCGATAGATAATCAAGTTCATGGTTATTACATGCCATCCCCATGGCTGTTATGCGTTTATACATGAAGTTTTAAAACAAAATTAAAACTATGCTCTTCCATAGCTCTCATGAAAAATTCTTTAAGACAAATGTACAAGTAAAAACACATGTATGTTCTTTTTCATTTCTTTTTTCTTTCTTCTTTTTGTATTATGGCCAGCTCAGCCTGTCCTGGCGATGGGGCTGGCACAGCATGTGGCGCTGGGGATTGAACCATGGTCCCTGCGGTTGTCTAAGCAGGCGCTTTAGACTATGAAGCCATCTCGCCAGCCCTCATTTCTTCTTTCTTAGCTACACTATCTTCCTCTTTCTTACCCAATTTTACTTCATCTTATGTAACGAAGTTACCTAGCACTAGCACGATTAGAGTAGGTCAATGTCATGACGCCAGAAGTGAGAGCTGGGCAGAAGGTGTAGCGCAGTGCCGAGCTTGTCTCAGCATGCACAAGCCTGCGGGCTTACCCAGGACTTCCTCTCTCACCAAGCACGAGTGATGCAATAGTATTTTTCTTCTATGACAGGGCGAGATTTTGAGTCCAGTATCAACATAACACTGTATCTACAAAGTGACTCTGTGTCGAAATACTCAGTTCATGCAACGGATGCTAAGTGAGTAAAGTAGATCCAGCATTAAAGCCACTTAGAATGATATGAATGGACAAAAGAGCACAAAATTAGGAGGAGTAAGTCCAACTAGGGAGCAAAGCTGTTCAAGGGAAGCGGAGAGAGGCGACCGTTCTGTATAGGTGAGGGTGAGAGGGAAAAGTCAGACACCGCCCAGGTAGCATTGGAGAGAAAGCCAGCTGTGAGCAGGGGGTGAGGAAGGCGCAGCTCTCTGTGCAGAAGGGCAGCGTTGGGTGCGAGGAACGCCTCCGTTTGGGGATGTTAGGTAGGCGTGGCTGTGAATGGGTCAGGACAGCATGTGAGGTCCAGCTCTAGTTTTCCATTTTACGGGTACGGTATTCTCACTTGATTTCTCATTCTTTAAAGAGGCTTTAGAATTCTGACTATTCTGCTCAAAAGCTTTGACGCGGCCCCTTCGCTCTTGTGCGTTAATAAAAGCAGTAGGTAGTGAAACGCTGAACCGTGGCCAGTGGCTTAGGATGCAAATACGCGGGCCTCACCCCACCAACTGCAAACCTAAGGCTTGCTCTACTCAAAGTGCTTGTAACTTCAGTGAGCAAGGGGTTTCAACTTCCTGATTTTAAATAAGTAAAAATAGCTATCACTAATATTTCTTCAAATTAAAATTATTGATTCTCTTGGTGAGAGCTTTCTAATTATTCCTGAGTCTTTAACTCGAGCACATTACTAAGTTTTGAATTTCTGACTCTGTCCAGGATTTCCTACTGTGAATGCTAGTCTTTAGTTGTGCAATACGTCTTGATAATCTTCCTGAATTCTCTTTAACCTCTTTCTCGGAGCGATATACTCATACATCTCCTTTACTGTATTTCTAATACAATTTCTCAAAATTTCTATTTAAAGAATTATATGGTGTTTTAATAATTATGAATATGTAAATATTTAATTTTAACGATGTGCCACATTGCAGCATCATTTTTCTCTTACATAGCTCTTACTTTTCCTGTAAGTATATTTAAATTTCTTCATACAGACAGCTTTTCTATATCTGTGGACGAAGTACAGAATTCATCACTAAATGGTCAAATACACCAACAAGCTCGTTCAGACCCCCTTTCTTTCCTCCCTTCTACTCCTTCTCCCTCCTCCCTCTCCCCCTCTTTCTCTGTACTTCCGCCCTCTGTTATCGCTGGCTGGATCACCCCCTAATGCCATGTATAGTCACCTCCCGAGATCTCCCTTTATCACTGTGAGAATTCTGTCCACTTGTCTGCTACAGTAAGATTCTGCTTCTTGATCACTACTGTGTACTGGTTTCCCATTATATCTGCTCTTTCATTAAAAACTAACTTTCACTTTTTATAGAAACATCAGCAGGTTTTGATAAGGAAGAGAAATTACATTTCTGTGTTTTATTTGCTTTGCTTAAGTAAAAGTCCCCCTTTCAATTGATGATCTAATCCACAGAGAAAAGAAGTGTCCTTAAGTTTAAACCGCTAAGTAGTGACTTCGTACCTTGAAGTGAATTTGTATTAGTCCCGCATTTTCTCTTTTACCTCCAAATTTGGAGAATGTGAGTTTCCATCCTGACATCTTGGCTCTACCTGGAACATTACTGTATTTTTTTTTTTTTTCTGTCATTTTGAGACAGGGTCTTTCTATGCAGTTCAGGCTGGCCTTGAGCTCATGTTTGTAGCCCAGGCTGGTCTCGAACTCACACCGATCCTCCTGCCTCAGCCTCCCAAGTGCTGGGATTACAGGCATGCACCACCACGCCTGGCTCAACATTACTGTATTTTGTTTACAGTAGAGCTTATCAAAATTTTGCAGGCCTTTCAGGCCTCTCCTCAACATGTATTTCATACACTGAAGTCAAATTTTCAGCTCTACTAATTTCCTGAAAGTGTCTTGGTTACAATGGATCCCTGACCATTTTAAAAGGTTCTTTGTTTTTTATCACCTACAGCACCTTTGATGCCAGACTTATGCTGGGAAAAGGAGACAGGCTTTTGCACTCTTCAGTTTTCCAGCAGAACTATAAGTGGTGAGACAAGGAAAAAATAGGAGAACATTGGACATAGACTGGGTACATAGTCATTGACATTGTTTAGAATATGAATTCCATAGGTGAAACCTCAACACATGTTTCCATTGTTGTCTCCTGGGAAAGCCCACATAATGACTCTGTTGGTACTTAACTGACCAGCTTTATACAGACTTCCGGAGCAGCTTCTGGCCAAAGAGCATCACAGAGCCGCTGCTAATTAAGTGAATTGGATTCTGGACTTTCAACACTTGTTATGCAACAAGCTAATGTCCAAAATGTTGAAAGAAAGCACCCAAATGGATTCAATTAGGTGCACAAATTTTTACAAATAGGTGAATTCTTCAACGACTCTTCTGCAAGGACTGTTGGGGTCTGCAGTGGTTCAGGTAGGCCTTGGGGGCATCCCTCAAAGCGCATGTGTTTGAAGCTTGATCCTCGCATGGCCTCTCTGGGAAGAGAAGAAACTTGTAGGGTTGAGACATGGTGTGAGGTGATTAAGCCACTGAAAGGTCTGCCCTCAGCAGGGCTGATACTGATCTACAGAGTGAGTTAGTTGTTTTTATAAAGCAAGTTGTTACAACAGAGCAAGCCCGGCCCCTGCATCTGCCTCCGGCTTCCTGCCCTGCCTGGGATGTGATCTTACTCACATAGGCTTTTGTCCCGATACGTCTGACATGAGGCAGTCACCAGAGTCTTGACAATGCCAGTGCCATGTCCTTCCGACTTAGGGAGTGCGAGTTAAATAAGCCTCTTCTCCTTATCCGCTGCCCACATTTTGGCTTTTTAAATTTTTTTTTCTAGCTCCAGGGATTGAACTTAGGACCCCGTGCTTGCCAGGCAAGCACTTGTTCCATTGAGCTATCTCCCCAGCCCCGTTTTGACATTTTTCTTACAGTAATAGAAGATAGACTAAGAGGAGAGTCACTTAATTAATCCCAACAGATCAAAAGTTTCCAGAACACAGGAGAATGTTTTCTTGATATTTTTGTTTTGTTGCTGGTGGTTTTGTTTTAACAAGAGACTTATTTGAGGTAGAAAAGAGACAGAAAGGCAAGTGCCCATTGATAATTCTTTTCTAGAACTAGGTCAGAAATCATTCTACCGGACTCTGTCGCCTAAAATCACTTTTCTCTTCTATCAGTTTCTCAAGCGTTGTGTTTGGCCTAATATATTTTCCATGTGAAAATAGGGGGCCTGTCGCTCCTAATTATTCTGCTGCTTCACTGGGAAATGCACATTAAATTGTTAGTTACTAAATATTAAGTCTGGAACAAGATATGACACTTCAGATATAGCAAAGGTAAATTATGGCATATGGCACTATTATAAGGTGCGCTGCTATTTTTGTAGTAACTCTACCCAGTCTTTAACCACAAATAAGTATTTGTCTAGTATGTGTGTCGTTTTGAGAAAATTATGTTGCAGCTTGTAATTACTCACACTGAAATCCATCTGCTCTGGCGTAGGCCTTGCCTGCCTCAGATGCACTCGGGGCTGGGAGACATGCTGAAGATGTTTTCTTAGAGCTGATTGGAGTTGTGGTATTTGCTTTAGTCCTTTATGAATAAATTTGCTTTACGAGGGGATCAATGCATCTTGCTGTGCTAGTGAAAGTCAAGTATGCAGTTGCCTTTGCTTTTTCTTTTTTTCTTTGAATGTATTTGGTTACAGGGTCTCACTACAGCTTGGATTTGCACCGATCCTCTTGTTTTCAGCCTCCCCAGCACTGGGATTACAGGTGTGCATCGCCACCAGGCCGGGTCTTGGAGGTTGGCTCAGTGCACCTGGGGGTGGGGCCACTGCAGCCTGTGATGCAGAGGAATGGACCCTAGTGCTGTATTTATCAGATAGAATTGTTGCCTGGACTAGGAAGGCTTTAAAAAAAAAAAACTATTTATTTGTCTTCTTAACCTGAAATTTCAGAGCCAGTCCACTAGGCTGAGACTCCGTCCTTTCATCCCTCCATTCTCTGCACACTCCTGATTCACAGGCATTTGCTTTTGCGAAGAGCTATACCCACTCCGATGGGTGCTCTGCCTGGAACAGCCTCAAATTTTTCCCTATTAGTCAAAATCCTGTTTACTTGTGTCCTATCATGTCCCCTAAAACATCATCTTCCGGTTTGGAATCCATTGGCGGAGTCGCTTTCGTACTCACCGCGCTGACCTGCACGCTGAGCCGCTGCCTCCTTGGTGTGTCTGCGGGGGCGGGCAGCACCTCTGCGGTGTCCTGGCCTCCAGTCTCGCTTTCCTGTGCGTCCACAGTGCCCTCAGCAGCGCCTGCCCCACGAGCTCGCTGCACGCTTAGAAACTTCTGGAAGCATTCTGCTCCTGTCTGGCTTCCTTCCTGCCTTTTTTCCCGTGGGGGTATCCTGCCCTCTGGGATTTGAGACGCAGCTTGTCCTTGTCATGCTTGTGAACTCTGACCTCAGGGATGTGCTTCTTTTTGTGCCTCAATTCGACCCTTTCTTTTGGACATTAGAAGAACTGATACACAAGAATTGGATGCAGAGTCATGATTGTGGAGCATCAGCTGTGTCAGCATTGTGTGGAGCGTGTGACGCGCAGCGTTCCCACCACACTCGTGGGGGCTGGGTGGACCAGGCATGAAGTGGCGGAGAGACCTGGGCCTTGTGGCTCTCTGTTGGCCCCCTTGCCCCAGTAACAAAATATACATAGAAGGAACACCCCAGAAAAGGTACCATTTTGCATTATTAACCAGAAATTCCATGTAATCTTTGAAAAATAACATTGAGCTTCTGGCCTCAGACCTCAACTCAACTGAAATGAGCACGTTTCTTAGCCCGTTGTGGAATTTTGATTTGATTCTGTCCCAAACTTTAAGATTAGAGATACACTCTGTAAGGACTGAACTTGCTTAGGTCTCTCATTTGTAACAAACATGTTACAATGTTTGTTAGTATGCAGTAATGGTGTTTCATTTAATGGTTTTGTACTATTTTCCAAAGACAGTTTCTTCTTCATGTCACAAAGATATATAAAAGGCATTAATGCCCTGTATCTCTCATAGAGGAGAAGCTTATAGAGTGTCTTAGTTACTCTTCTCTCATTGCTGGGACAAATACCCGATTCTCAAAATGTCACAAGGAAAGGTTTATCACCTCACAGTTACAGGAAGTTTCAGCCCATATTCGGCTGGCCCAAGGCTAGGTGGAACAGGGAAGAGTTCATCCAGTTCATGGCTATAGAATAGCAATAATGCGACAGAGGCAATCAACCATACAGGGGAGCAGAGAGCAACAGCACAAGTCTGTCTCTCTGTCTCTCTTTTTAAATTACATCAGGGTCTCTGCCTTAGCCTATTTGTCTCAGGCCACACCCATAGTCTCAGCTGTACTCAGACGATAATCCCAACAGTAGTAAAACACGTAATCCCAGTGAATCATCATTCAAGTCTCAAACTCTACAAGTCCCCATCCCATAACTGCATTAGGTTTTAGGGAGACAACTAGATGTAAACCATAACATAGAGTGAAACTTACTTGCCCAAACATATCCAGTAAGGCATCATGTCGGAGTATTAAAATCTCTTGGAGGGCTGGCTAGATAGCTCAGTGGAGTAAAGCACCCATGTATGTAGGCACAGGGACCAGGGTTCAATTCCTAGCATGCTGTGCCAGCTCAGCGCCCGGGTGCGATGAAATGGGGATTGAGACTGAGTGTGGTGATGTGCGCCTGTAATCCCAGCGCTTGGAAGGCTGACCACAGGAGGATGACTCAGTCCGATCTGTGTAGTGAGACCCTGCACTAAACACACTAAAATAAGACAAAGGAGAGTGAAATCTCTTGGCTCTGGCTTTAGAAATCACCAGCTAACATCATAGGTTTATTGCTTATCCGTTGTCTGAGCTTTGGAAATTGCTTTTGCTACTTGTGCCTTCATTACTTCATGTGCAAAACAGGTTGGCAATGCTCTCCAGTGTGTGATAGTTCTTCAGTGGCTAAAGAGGACATTGTGCAATGCTCAGAAATATATTTAAATGAGGAAAGAGAGAATGTTCCTGTAAGCTTGTGATGTATTCCCTGCAGGAATTGTGCCACATCCATTTACTTTGTTCAGAAGTGTTTACCGGGCATTTGTTCTATCATATTGCGATAACTCAGTGGAAAAATCCAAGCCAGCACTCTTGTCCTCGTGCAGGAAGGCAGTCAGCAGCTACAAGGAACAAAGTGTGTAGATCTTCTAGCACAATGACAGTGCTATACAAAATAGAGTGCAGTGAAGTTTTAAGTGGTGGCCAAACTAGAATTTATTTTCTAAAACAGAAATCATAATTGGTCCAACAGCCTACTGTAGGTCACAGTTGTGTGAAGCTTAGGACACAGTTCCTCATTTGGAAATCACTCAGTGACGAACAGTAGCAAAGAAGCCGCATGGCACAGGGGACAGGACAAGCACGGAAAACAGAGAAGAAACAGATCAGAGAAGGATGGAGCGCTATCAGCCTTCACAAAGACTGTGACATGCGCTGAACAGAGAAGGGACGCATTTCAAAAGGATGGCTCCAGTTCGTGCACTGAGAAGGGACAGCAAAGTCACAAGGGTAGAAATGTGGTGACCAGTGAGGCAGTGATGCCAGCAGCCTCCACGCAACATGGCGGAGATGTGGTAGCTTACGCCTGTGTAGGAGCAGGTCCTGTCAGAGTGAGCCGTGCTTAGAGCCTGAGGGGCCTAGCAGGGTTTGATTTCAGGTTGGATGTAGGGAGAGGAGAGAGAGCCAAGCTGAAAGTGACACTAAGAACTTTAGTGTGAGAAACGAACGAGTACTTTAGTCAGAAACTGAGGTGCAAAAGACAATAAGGGAAGATTTTGTTGGAGGAGGGGTATTGCTGAAACGACCAGACATTGTTTTGCATGTACTAAGAAAGGATGCCAGGAAGAAAGGCGAAAAGGTTCCTCATCTTTTTCTTGGCTACGACAGCCATGTGCTTGCCAAGCAAGCAGCCCAATGCCTTGTCTTTGCCTTCACGCGGCTCCCTCAGTTCCGCCATGTATTTGCTCGTTGTGGATTGGAAGTCTGTGGCAAAGAAGCTTTAAATGATGTTGTTTCTGAAAGCTGCGCCATCCTGAAAGAATGACTGAAATGTATCAAATACTCATCTCCTCACTGTTCCAAAACATTTCTCTCTCCAAGTATCAAATATTTAAATATGAAGGCTATTTTGCATTAAATAAGGGAAGATAATCATATCGAGAATTACAAAATTGCATGCAGGATGCAGGTAATGATCCATCTTGGGAGTTTTATTCATTTCGTCCTTTTCCTGGAAGAGTTCCATCTCTTTGACTGTCACTAAGTCTTTGGCCCAATTATGATTTTATAAAATAAATCCTACTATGATGACCCAGTTGAAAATACAGCTTCCTAGGTAGTTGCTATTCACTTTTGGCAAAATATAACTCTATAAACAGATAAGTCTGATTTGAAATGTATATTAACATAAATATATACAGTGTTTAATATATAAAATTTTTGTACTATAAAAGGTGAAGTGATTTTTTCCATAGTTTTCTTAATTCTAAGACATATATGTTTACACACACACAGATACAAACACATATACACACATTTGACTGAAAGCAAATAATTTAAGCAAGAAAAATAAACAAATTAATTAAAAGGATATGAGTAGTTTATAAAATGAAAGAACAGATCAAGCCTTAGAAAACACAAGAACTGGCCCTTTCAGTCATGGATGTAGGCTTTGAGTTTAATTTTTTAAAAAAGTATTAAATGAAGCATACTAATTACTCGAACAGTCATCTTTTCTTTTTTGATTCTGGGGTTTCATTCCTTAGAAGTCTAATGGAAAAGGCAGGGCATAAATGAAGACCACGGAGCGCTCTGGGCATTCAAGAACTCTAAAGAAGGAATATGTTATTACTTCTCCAATAGTAATTTGTGGGTTTGAGGGAGAACGCATGTCAAAGAAGAACTTTCTATGGATTCAGAGGGAGATTACAATATAGGATGTCCATAATGATACACTCTCCTGCTGGCTGGTGCCCACAGGCGGATGACATATACTTAGAGAGGAGAGAAAGGAGAACAGCCTTCTACAGCTGCTCACCTTTTTTCAAGACAGGCAAACATGCACTTTAGATGTCCAGAAATGATGAGATTTCAGCTTTCTGAGTTGCTCTCATCCTTTTTTCTTTTTTGCCTTGCCTTGGCACTAAGGTAAGGGCTGCTACCTCTGCATATGGCTACAGTTTCCGTGATGGTCAGCTGTACTCTGAAAATAGCACGTAGAAAATGTAAGAAATAGTTCGTATTTGAAGTAACTTTTATTAAAACGTGTTGCTGTGTGTTTTTATATTTATATGAACTAGTGTTGCTCACCACTCAGTATGCCTGTTTTACTATTTAAACTTCATCATTGTAATATACACATAGGAGCAAAGCTTTGCATTTTTAGGTTGGGCATGAGCCAGCTACAGGCGCCTTCTGATGTCTCAGAGCACAACCCCAGAGCATGTGGGGACTGTGGCATCACTTCCATACCACTTTAAGGTAGAGGCCACTAAGTCGGCAGACAAGGGACCCCACCTGAGGTGTCCTTTCGTGTACTGAGAGGATGGAAGGAGAGCTGAACAAGGGGCTCGAGTGACGCCATCAGAAACCAGGATCACTCTCCTTTCACACTGCCCTTGGCGGCTTACCTGCTCTGTCAGGCGCTACCACCATTCAGATGGCTCAGAAGCTGATAAAAAGCAGTTCCTCAACTAATTGGGCAAGGTCTCACATGCCAATATTTCCTTGTCCTGAGCCGTACGTGTTCCTGGATTAGTCAGTGGGTGTAGGGAATGCACGGGTTCCACTGTGAGGCGGTGGCTGATTTCTGCAACCAGAGGGGGTTGCAGCCATGGCGAAGGAACAGAGGGTACCCAAGAAAACATGCATGTGGTTTCCAGGTACATGGAGAGTAGAGGCAGAACAGCAGAAGAAAGCTCAGGAATTTTTAACGCATGAAAAACAAAATGCTTCTCAAGAAATATCAATAAATTCTCTCCTCTTTTTGATTTTCTTTCTCAGCTCATAGTATATACCATCAATTTCTCCTGCCAAAAATTTCCGAATAGTTTTTACATACTCTTCTCTCTTGGCATGGGCACCGCATTGGGTCAATTTATCTCCATAATGTCTTTTACATCTGGGCTTTTCTTTCCATTTTCACTGC
Source organism: Myocastor coypus (assembly GCA_004027025.1). Lineage (NCBI taxonomy): Eukaryota > Metazoa > Chordata > Mammalia > Rodentia > Myocastoridae > Myocastor > Myocastor coypus. The sequence continues at coordinate 14,626 of PVJA010026773.1, read as the reverse complement.
CACAGCTCAGAGTGAACTATTATTAATTCTTGCCCAGGAGCACTTTTGCATGGGAACCCATCTTCCAGCCTTCTGTTTTCTTATTTTTAATCATGTGCACTAAGCTTAATTTTTCTCACTCATGTTCTAAAAATTGCTCAAACATTTATGCCTGGGTATTACATTGTAAAGACCGCTGGCCATCCCATAATTTCTTGCTTGTGTCCAGGAACAATTTTAAAACTTTTCTTCTTTTTATTAAAAGTTTGCCTGGCTTGTGAGTAAAGAGTTATTCGAATTTGAATTGAGTGTACTGGTTAACATCTCTATAACTTTGTTAGTAAATGAATATTATCTAACTGAGCTTTTTAGAGATGCTGAAGTTTTTACTTAGGAAAAATGATAAGGTATAAAAATTGTTTCAGAAATATTAGCCTTTTACATTGAAGGGGACATTGAAGACATAAAGAACAGTTTAAAAATTACTATCATCATGATTGTGTGATTCAAATTTCCTGCACTGAAATTTTTATATTTCTCTCTACGCTACTGGTGGCCGTAGTCAGGTCACAACAAATCTTCAGTAAAGGCTGCGAAAAACATTGAATCCAATTATGTGACGGATGCCACTAGAAGGTGTTAATTTGAGTGAGCGTGAAAGTGTGGGAATTTTAAATTCAAAAAGTACTTTTTTCTTTTAACAAACATCTTTTTCTTCATTGTAATTATTCCTCTTTGTTCTTTTTCCCTCTTTGTCTTTCTCTCCTTCCTCTTCCTAGTCCTCCTCTTGTTTGTTGGGTATTGTTGTTTGTTTTAGAAGAAAGGCCAGCACAATAGCTCAGTGGTCTAAAGCACCTGCTTAGGCAAGCTTAGTCAAAGCACAGGGACCAACAGAGGTTTGATCCCCCATGCTCCATGCCAGGCCAACTCTGCCCCCAGAGTGCGCTGAGTTGGCCAAAAAAAAAAAAAAAAAAGACTTACTTGTGGTTGCTTTTCTCAAGAGAAGTCTTGCCACAGCTACAGAGTTGATTTCCTGGTGATTTTTCTATTTCGGAAGATAACATTCTGGAGATCAGTAATAGTACTGGCTGGAAGACAAGCTGTCCTGTACTCTTCAAATAATAAATATTTACCTATCTTCAAAAGAATGCCAAAGGCAATAAATTGTGATGTTTCTGAGTTCATCAGGAGGACTGCACTTTGTTTTATTTACCGAAACCTAGGGACTTACTACATTCCAAATTTACTTTCATGGACACTCCAGTACCGCAACACATACAGTACTTTAAGCGAAGGGCTATGTCCTAAGGTTCACCATCATATGTGCATGGCATGTATTGACCCCTAATGTAACTTCATAACTTATCAGGCAATTACTGCTGTTAGATTTGGTGCTGGAAATATTTTCATGAGGTAAGTGTGGCAAGTATTTTCAGCAGTAGGTAACTAAGCAATTAAAGCTCAAGTGTCCTGGAGCTGCATTGTTAGCTTTCCTTAGATTGCACTGAATGTTCATGGACCTGGCCTTTTTTACTCACGGGAAATTGAGCTCTGCTTTTTCTACCCACGTGGTCTGGGGGGGCCACTATTTTATGGGACCACTACTTGCCTGGCCACAGGGATCCTCCAAGACTGACACCTGCTGCAATAGTTCTCAGAAACAGGATTTTTTTTTTTTTTTTAATCTATGATGGCTGACTAGAGTTCTTTCTTCCTTGGAATTTAAAAGTCAGAATAACGAGAAAAAATACAGTATGAGAAATGAAAGGATGAGTTGACGGAGTCCGTGCATCTCCACGTACTATATGACAAGGGATGGAACAGGCCCATGGGAAGTGCGGGAATGCTGATGAAAGGCAAATCTCCTAAATACCAGACCTCTTCCTCTTCAATTTTTGACCATTACAGTGGTTAAGGACTTTCTAAATCAACAGTTCCCCTTTATTTATCCAAACTGGGTTATGATGTCTGTCTTTTGTGTGGGCATTCACCAGAAACGTTCTTGAGTGGCTGTTATCAAAAAATCAAGCAATAACAAATGCCAGTGGAGCTTTGAAGAGAGGCAGCACTTCTCTACTACTGCTGGGAGTATATACAGGTACAACCGCTATGGAAGTCCATGTGGAGATTCCTCAGAAGAGCAGCAGTAGAGGTCATTTTTGGTCCTAGTATTCCTCTTTTCATTATTTTCCCAAAAGAATTAACACCATCATACCACAGTGATTAACATGCACCCATATTTACAGTAGCACTGTTGGTAGCAGCGCACACACCCACCAACCAGTACATGCATAAAGGAAGATGTGGGTCTATATACGACAGAGAATGCCCTGCCATGAGGAAGGACGAACTTCAGAGATTTATTGCTCAGTGTGCAGGCCTTGAACCATACTCATAAGTGAAATAAGTTAGACACACATGTGTAAATAATACATCATCTCATTCATGTGAGAAGTTGAAAGTGTAAATAAGAACCAAAAAACACAAGGGATATAGTGAAACAGGGAGAAATTTTCCAAAAGAAAAGGGGAACTGGGAAGAGGGGTCAGGAAAAAGAGGAAAGGAAACAGAAAAAGAGTAAAATGCAAACAAAGCCTTGCAGCCTTGCAAAGAAGAGGAAGAAGAGGAAGAAGAAGAAGAAGAAGAAGAAGAAGAAGAAGAAGAAGAAGAAGAAGAAGAAGAAGAAGAAGAAGAAGAAGAAGAAGAAGAAGAAGAAGAAGAAGAAGAAGAAGAGGAAGAAGAAGAGGAAGAGGAAGAGGAAGAGGAAGAGGAAGAAGAGGAAGAGGAAGAGGAAGAGGAAGAGGAAGAAGGAGAAGGAGAAGAAGGAGAAGAGGAAGAAGAGGAAGAGGAAGAGGAGGAAGGGAGAGAGGAAGAGAAGAAGGAAGAGGAGGGTTGAAGGGAGGGGAGGGGAATACAAGGAAGAAAAAAGACGTCAAGGTATCCACATTCTATGTACAGGCACAAATTCTTTTGAGGAATGTGGTCATTGCGTATACCTAAAGAGCATCAATAAACTTCATTAAATTTAGAAAAAGAAAAGTTATTTGTAACAAAACAATATAAACCAAATGTCTAGTACTATCTAGTAGAAGCTAAATCCTGGGGTTAATCTATCTGGTGTGTAAAGAGATTCCATTTCACCTAGCTATTCTCCTCCTTGGTATCTTCCAGAAAGAATCAGAAGCACCATAGCACAGCATTATGTGCTCACCAATGTTTACAGTCACATAGTGTATAATGACTAAAACTTGGAAACAGCTCAAACACCCACTGAGTGATGAATGGATAGACGTGGGTTCTCTGTACCCTGGGATTCCACTCAATCCTAAAAAGGATAAACTGGAGACTTTCCTAACTGAAAGTCAGACACATGTGTAAATACTGCATTGTTCTTCTGTTGTGAGAAACTGAAACTATCAATCAGTACTAAAACTGTGCTACTCTGCATAATAGATGTTATGACGTAGGAAGGAAAGGAAGCCAAGGAAGGGGCTGGGGAAGGAAGGAAAGAAAAAGAAAAAAGGAAAACATAAGCAAGGCTTGTGTAAATAAGAAGGGGAGGAGGGGCCAAAGGGAGGGCTGAGGTGGAGCAAAGCACCAAGACATCCCTGTACAGGCACAAATGCCCCCAAGATGAATGTGATCATTATGTGTATCTGAAATGTACCAATAAACTTAATTAGGAAAATAAATTATGCATAATTTGCCTGCACCTCCTCATATCACTTAGTTATTTTCATGCGCGTAGGCCCATGTTGAGTTCTCCACCCCATAGCCGGGGGAGGCGCTTTTGGCTGTCAGAGCCACATCTATATTCCCATAAGTGTACAATAAAAGCTGCTGTTTTCTGGAGCAGTGTCACATCTTAGCACTCCACCCTCTGGTACAGGCCACTACGAGTTCTCACTGATCTGTCCTGTCTTCAAGAAGTGCTGTACGGAATCAACGCAGAACCTCCCAAGGCCTTGCTCGGTGGTGCTCCTTTACACCCGGGCTCCTCCTCTTATTTACCTGGACAGAGAAATCTTCTTATATGGGTGTCCTGTTTGATCTTTATCTAGGAAGCCAAACCCAAATCGATGTCCAAGGTTTATGAACAAGAGGCCTCGGGCCAGCCTAGATGTGCAGGACCAAAGGCATGGAAGAAAGTGAGATGGGGAAGAGAGAGCCGGTGCTAAGGTAGGCCACAAGGGGTGTGTTTATTATCACCCGGAGATGAGAACTAAGCAAGAAATGACCGAGAAATGTGACTGAGCTGCCCGTCCAGGGAACTGCCAGGGTGCTCCTGCTTACATGAGCCAAACATTACAGAGCAGAATTTTAAGCTGGTGTGTGTTTTGGCTTTCATGGTAGGTTATAATTTATTCTTTTTGGTCAGATTCCAAGTATTCACAGCAATGTCCAGCATACCTGACCAAAAGAGTATTGTTAGCCAGAATCTTCAGAAGCAATCTTTTCTAAAACCATTACAGAGAGGCTAGGATCATTTCCAAAATTCAGGATTAGGATTACCAAACCACTGATTTATCGTTTCTCTGAGAAGTGTTCAACTGCTTCTTCCAAAAATAAATACACAGACCAAGCCCTTCTCTGCACCCACCAGCAACCCCTCCCAGAGCTGTCCTGTGGAGACTTATTCAGCTTAATGGAAAGTGCAATCATGACCGATTCCCTCTGTAAACATTTCCAGAATTCCGAGACCTACACCCGTATCATGGAGTCCAGCAAAGTACGTTTCAACGAAAGTTATCCAGGCATTTGAATGTTCTATCTTGCTTCCAAAGCATTTCCAAAGTCACATTGGAAGCCTTTCTAAGAAGTTTTATAAAACGTTTTAGAAACATTTTTCAGCACAATTTCCATTTCACAGAACTTACATATTTTACTTTATTTTTCAAATGTCACATATTTTACAGATGATAATGAAACCATGCACATGATTGAAAATAAAAGTTTCATGAACATAAGTTTCTGCATCCTCACTGTAGATCCCATTGTTTGGATATACTTATTACTGAGCATGTAAACTTAGGACTGCAGGGTATGTGTGTGTGTGTGTGTGTGTGTGTGTGTGTGTGTGTGTTTCTCCTTGCTATTGTTCTTTCCATAGCATGGTTATGCCTCTAGTTCTACATCCTGGCAGCTTATCGAAAAGCACTCTGCTCAAAGGATGTTCTCTTTATTCAATTTATTTTAGGTTCTGGAAATTGAACTCAGGACCTCTCACTTGTCCGGTGGATGCTGTGTTGCTGAGCTATATCCCTGGCCCTTGAAGGATGTTCTAGACATGAATTAGAATACATTTTGAAAGTAAAGGCTTCGCAGATCTTTTCTAAGACTGTAAGGTGCTTATTGGCAGGACTTATGATTAATTCATCTTTGTATTCTGTAACTAGAACGTGGAAGATAGAAGAGACTCAGCAAATATTTGCAGAATGAGTAAATAGATGGTGGGTAGAAAATTTCAAATAGCTGCTCTTTCCTCATGACCCAGAACACTGCTGGGAGGGGAAAAAGTCAAGTTAGGACAGTAGGTTCTAAGACACGAGCTTCTCAGGGCTGGGCTTGTTGTCTTGACAAGATCTCTATTAGAAGTCAATAAACCTCAGTAAAGAACAGAAGGACATGGCTGCTGCCCCTCCTCCCACCTGCTTCCTGTATGCCTCCTGTCTTCCACTCTTCCCCCCCCTTCCCCATCCTACCCGTCCTTCTTCCCCTTTATTGAGCAAACTGTCCAGTGAAAGTTGTGATCCCCAAACATTTTAAGATTCTGCTCAAATATATAGAAAATAGAAAATATTCAGGGCCTTATGTTTTCATTTTTATAGTTCTAGATAATTATGCTGCCAGTGCTCTGATTTGTATTTCATTTCATCAAATGTTACTTCTACTTACTACATAAATGTACATATAGTAGAAATATAACAACTAAAGACTGGGGACTGGTGAGATAGCTCAGCAGACTAAATTGCCTGCTTAGACAAGCACAGGGACTGCGGCTCGAGCTGGTCACACACACACACACACCAACTAAAGACTAAACAAAAGTTTGTAAAATCAAAGTAAAATTGCAATGTATCAATTACAGAAGGCAATCATAGCACTTGCATGGAGATTTCAATAACCATTTTAAAGTGTATACATTTAAAAAAGGCTTTCAAATTGGAAAAATCTCATTAAACAGTGGTGCTGCCCTCTCCCATCTTAAGCCTTGAAAATGGGATTCCGAGGTTGGAAGGTCTCCACCGGGTGGAGGAAGGCAGCCTGGCTGAGTGCTGAGCTCGGGACTTCTGGCGGGAAGCTCTGTGTTCTGTTTTCAGTAAATCAACTACCTTCTTTGTATCATATTTCTTGGATTAGCTACTGAAAAATGTACAGTAACATTTGGCTATATGGCAGTTTCTAAATTAAATTGATAACACATAATTTGTGAGTACCACAACTTTATCTCAGGTTTCAGAATTATATGGATTGCATCAAGAAAGTACTACAGCATTAAGGCTATATGACAAAATCAATATTCATGAATTAAATGAATTAATATCACCACAGTATAATCCACTGCTTTACAGAAACATTACAGGCATTGTTTGTGCCTGAAATTCACCTAGCCAAAAGAAAGCAACCATTTCTACAACTGTTCAGTGACTAAACCAAATATGTTCCTGTTTTGCTTAAATCATGATGTTACTTTTTTTTACCCAGTATTTAAACTAAATAACTCTCATTGACTCAAATTTTAATATCAGATTATAAGAATCTTAGCAGTCAACTAAGGAGATAGTTCAGCAGTCGAAGTGCCTGCTTAGCAAATGCAAGGACCCAAGTTTGATCCCTAATACTATATGTCATACTAGGTCTGGAGCCCTGGGTGCACCATGTTGGCCCTGAAACCAGGCATGGTTGCACATACCTGTAATCCCAGTACTGGGTAGGCTGAGACAGGAAGATCACTATGAGTCTGAACTGCATAGCAAGAACTTGTATCAAATATTTTTTTTTAAAAAAAGAATATTAGTAGTCATAATTGCTAAAATTTTTAACTTGAACGAATGGGCAAAAGTGAATATATCTAGTGGATAAATGACCTATTTCCCAGGCTAGCAAGTCTTATTCATGGTAACATAAAAGCTAATTAGAAGATTGCCTGTTTGTCTTACTTATACAATGAACTCAGTAAAACTACAAAATAAGAGTTTTCCTGGGAAAAATAAACACTGCTGCATATGTCAATTACAGTTTTCATAGTAAGGTCTTAAAAATAGCAGAAAAGCTTGGTGAGACTAACCTATCTTGAAGAAGACAGAAAACAACATATAGGCTGGGGAGATAGCTCAGTAGAATAAGTGCTTGCATGGCAAGTGCAGGGTCCTGAGTTCAGTCCCCAGTACCACCAAGAAAAGCAAAAGAACAAAAAACAAACATGTGTTCTCAAGATTTGGGGCTGGGGAGATAGCTCAGTCACACAAGTGCCTGCCTGGAAAGTGCAAGGTTCTGAGTTCAATCCCTGGTCCCGCAAAAAAAGAAAAGAAAAGAAAACAACATTAAGAGCTGCATCCCACATAGCTCTTGATGTTCCTAAGAGCAAAACACTTAGAGGCTCAGCAAACTAAGACAACAGACAAAAGCTGTGATTAGGTGGAGCCCTCTTTCTGGAGGGGACAAAAGGGACAGCTGCCACCATAGGGATGTTTATTTATACTTTGGACAAAGTTAGTGCCACGTGGCACAGAGCTGGCTACTGACTAGTGACTGGAGTTGTCCCAGGCGGGATGCTTTCTCAGGACTGAAGGAACTCGAATGCTTCTAGCACAGCGGCCTTGCCTCACCCCCACACAGGTGACCACGTTCCAGCTTCAGCCGCTCCACACACAATAGCTTTTCAATGAAGAGTCAGTCTCTTTGTCAGAGGACCTGCTAGCGAGGATGCTTAAACAACTGGAAATCTGAGGTGCTGGGGGGTGGAAATGCTACCCAAACCCACAATCAGAGGCGAGGTGGCAGGCAGCAATCAGGGGCCTTGCGCTATGTATTTTCTTCCTCACAAGGACGCAGTTGTTTCTGGGGAGTTGTTGCCAGAAAGGAGATTATATGGAGTTTTGTTGACCCGGCCTTGCAAATTACCCACTGAGCTTAAAAACAAAGATATAAATTCCAGAACTGACACCGCATTTTGTTGCTCAGTGAAGAGAGACTGGAGGTGAGCTAGAAAACGATTCGGTTTCATTCGTTTGAGTCTTGGGCTTCTGATACTTGCGATTCATGTAGCATCCTTGACTTAAAGTTTAGTCTCCCGGATCTTTGGTTTCTTGTAAATGATGTAGGAACGGCAATAGCTTTCTTCTAGAATCATCTTCCAGATTAAATTAGACCCTAAAAGGAAGGTTCTACAAAAGAACTGAATTTTGATATTGTTTTAAATCTGATTAATATAGGCTGTGAAAAGCATGAGAACATTTTAGGGTTATGAAAAGCATAACAGTTAAAATAATAAGCAGTATACCACTATGGTACACATTCTTTTAAAAGATTATACAGATAGATTCACTTTAAAAATAATAGATGCATAATGAATTACTAATAAAGGTATATACAGTGATATCAACACATAGTTCTAGAGGTTAGATCATTATTATCTTAAAATATGAGTCCTTTTTTCTAGCTAAATATTATCACACTATCACTATTTAACATAATTCTTGGATCTTACTAACCTGATGATTTGAGTTTGTTGATTAATCTATGCACAAATTTAATAATTAAGCCTTATGCAACTTTCCAAACATAATCAAATTTGGAAGATAAATCTATTCCACTAATTACCTCAGTAGTAATTAGCTGAAAATAGCCAATGTATTTCTGTATGAAAGCTATCATTAACTTTAAATTTATGCTTCTAGAATTTTATTAGGATCTAGAGTGTTGCTTACTTGTCTATCAAGGTTTTTTAATACTAGCTTTTTATAACATTTTTCCATTTTGTTAGATGGTTTACAGATGTCTCCAGCCTTGAGTTTAGTCCTAAATAAATACACTGAGCAAAATTATAATTTCTTTTTTAATGTATTTGGTACAGGGCCTATAGGACATACAGAGTCTCACTACATAGATCGGACTCATAGTGATCCTCCTGTTTTCAGGCTCCCAAGCTTTGGGGTCACAGGTGCGTGTCACCACACCCAATCTCAATCACCATCTAAGTGTATCCCAGAGGTAGGGCCAGCATGGTGCAACACAGATCAAACCTTGGCCAATGTGCTCTGCCTAAGTAGACACTTTAGTTTGGTGAGCTATCTGGTCAGCCCAAAGTTACAAATTTTTCATACAGATCTTTACTAAATAAGAATAGGACTGAGCCATAGAAGCAAAAAGTGAAAGTAACGGTAATAGACCAAAAAAAGTAAACTAAAACTAAATGTATAATTTTTTTTTTTTTTTTTTGTCTTTTTGAGACAGGGTCTCACTATGCAGTTCAGGCTGGCTTTGAGCTCACTTTTGTAGCCCAGGCTGGTCTTGAACTCACACCAATCCTTCTGCCTCAGCCTCCCAAGTGCTGGGATTACAGGCGTGTGCCACCATGCCCGGAAAATGTATAATTTTGAGAGAAAATTAATTTTGAAATGGAAAAATATGTTAATTATGAAGAGTTCTGAGACATTTGTGGAAAACATTTAGATCAGGTAAATAAGAGATAAAATAAAAGGTACACATGATAAAGAATTATTAAAATTTAGGTTGCAATACGTAGCCAAGTTCTCAATAAAATACAATAGATGATGCATTGGGACCTGCTGTAGAAGTGTGTTCTTTTCTTCTTGCTTAAGCCAGATGCTTGACATGTCCTGTGCCCATAATCTGACACCCCACCAGTGACCTACCTACTTGCAGTCTGCTGACCTCCACTACAGCCTGCAGCTTTCTCTGCAGTTCTTTCTTACTCCTGGAGTTTCTAGCTCCCTGGAATCTCCACTACACCTTTCACTTCAGTCCCATGGCTCCAGTCTCTCCCCTTGCAGAGGCTTCTTTCTTGGCCTTGCAGACTTTCCTCTGAGATTTGGGTCAAAGCCTACAGGACCAAACTCCTACAGTGTGCATACTGGCAAAGCCAGACTCATGCATGGGGATGACGTCAAGGCATGGTGGCAGTGGGAATAAGCCCTCGACCTGAGCTACAGCGTCTTCCTGGTGCCGAGAAGCCTGAGAATGGTGAAATGAATCCTCAGAGCTCAATTCCTTAGGAAGCTTTTCTTGAAGAGAGTTTCTATGGACTATTTTTTCCCAAATAAAACACTGTACCTCCTACCATAGAGCCTATAATGAGTGGGGTTCTGTTGTTTCTGAGATGCCATCTAGGTGTTTTCCTTCTTATCTCTATACAAAGTACTTAGTTTATTTTTAATGCTTTAAATTATTCAGTAATCACACGTAGGTACTTAATGGTGAGTACAAAAAGGGTCTGAGTACAGTGAATATATTATGTGTTCAATGTCACCCCACAAAACCATGACAGCACAAGATCTTCTGGGTCAGCTGTGAGACAGAAGCACCTACAGACATTAAAAGTTTTCTGTCTCCGTTTGAAATGCTGTGTTTTTGTTAAAGAAATATATATATATATATATATATATATATATATATATATATATACACAAAATAGTAATAGAAAAAAGCATTAGAAACAATACAAGATTTGATTAAACAAAATAAGGGTAATTCAACAATCGTTGCTGTAATACATGATGCTATCTCCCCAGCTGCTGAAGAGGAAAAACCATCAGAGTAAAAAGAAAAAGAAAAATTTGTGCATTTACAACTCCTTTCAAAAGACCAGCAGAAGTTGACAATACAACTTTCTAAATTATTCTATACACCTAAATATATTTTTTCCTTTCTTTCATTTGTCCTTTTCCTCATCCAGTTTTTCCTTCATGTTGAGCAATTTCTTTCCCTTTCATAGGATCTGCTGTACCTTTTAGATTTTCATTATTCTTTCAGGTTCTCACACTAGTGAGCTAATACAATGTTTGCATATGTGGATCTGACTTATTTCACTTACCAATATAGTCTCTAGATGCTTTGATTTACTTACAAAAGTCTCAAATTTATCATTTCTATCAATGAATAGTACTCCATCATTGATGATGAAAATATGTAATATAACCATTGTTAAATTTAAACAATAAAAAATATTAAATAAAAAGACTCTTCTTTAAATTAAAAAAAATACTCCATCATGTAAAAATGCCATATATTTTTTATCCATTCCCCAGTTGATAGGCATTTGGGTTGTTTCCAAGATTTAGCAAAGACAAATTGTGCTGCTGTCAACAGGGGTGCAGATCCACAACACTAAGGTATGATGATTTCAGTTCTTTTAGAAAAATACATAAGGCAGGAATAGCTGGGTGGAATGGCACTTATAATCCTAACTTTTTAAAGAGACTTCCATATGGATTGCTACAGTGATTCTACCAGCCTGTGCTCCTACCAACAGTGAAGAATGGTTTCTGTCTTCCCCAAAGTCTCTCCAGCATTTGCTATTGCATGACTTCTTGGTGATAGCCATTCTTTCTGGCATAAGATAGTATCTCAGCTTCGTTTTAATGTGAATCTCTTGATCGACCAATGATGTTGAACATTTTTTCATGTTTATTTGCTATCTCTATGTCTTCATTTGTGAAGTGTATATTTATTTCAGATGTCCTTTTTGGACTGGGTCTTTGAATTTTCGAGGCCTGATTTTTTTTTTTTAATATTTATGTGTTATAGATAAGAGTCCTTTGTCTGAAGGACAAATTGATCTAATTGTTTCCCATTTTTCAGGTTTTCTTTTTAGTCTTTTGGTGAGTGCCTTCGATATGCAGAAATTTTTTAAAAAGATGAGATCCCAACTGTTGATTTTTAAAGTATTTCCTGCAGTTTAATTTTTGTTCATTAATTCTTTACTCCTATATACTTAAGGTTCCTACCTATTTTCTCTTCCAGAAGATCTAGCGTTTCAGTTTTAATATTTAAATATTTGATCCATTTTGACTTTAGTTTTGTGCATAGTGATATACATTGGTCTATTTTAAGCCTTCAGTATGTGGACAGCCATTTTTTCCAGCACCATTTATTAGACAGGCTATCATTCTTCCAGTGAACATGTTTGGCCCCTTTTGTCAAAGAAAAGTTGGCTGAGTGAATGTGTTTTTAGTTGTATCTGCATCTTCTAAACTGTTCCATTGATCCTCAGGTCCGTTTTTTTTTTTTTTTTTTTTTTTTTTTTTTTTTTTTTTTTTTTTTTTGCCAAAGCCTTGCTGATTTTATCACAATAGGTTTGTGGTATAATTTCAAGTCAGAGATTGAGGTCCCTCTTGCTTTTCCTTTGTTAATCAGGATTATTTTTGTTATTCTAGATCCCCTTTTTTGGAGATGAACTTTAGGAATGATTTGTGAGATCTGTGATTTGAGTAGATCTGTGAGATATACTAGTGGTATTTTAAATGGGATTGCTTTGAATTGCATAGCAATTTTAGAAATATGGCCATTTTCTTCCTTTCTTCCTTCTTTCGTTCTTTTTTTTTTTTTGTCTTTTGAGACAGGGTCTCGCTATACAGTTCAGGCTGGCCTGGAGCTCACTTTTGTAGCCCAGGCTAGTCTTGAGCTCCCACCAATTCTTCTGCTTCAGCCTCCCAACTGCTGGGACTACAGCCTTGCACCACCAGTATGGGCATTTTCACAATATTGTTTCTTTCTATCCAGGAACAAGAAATATCTTTCCATTTTCTGAAATTCTCTTAGATTTCTTTTTTCAGTGTACTATAATTTTTGCTATAAATCTTTTTAAATTTATTTAGTACATGGTCTATGGATCTTACTACATAGACTGGACTTGTGGTGATCCTCCTGTTTTCAGCCTCACAAGCTCTGGAATTACAGGCATGCACCACCATGCCTCGGAGGCAGGGCCAGCACTACACACTGGTGATCGAACCCTAGTCCCCGTGTCTGCCTAAGCAGGAGGTATCTGGCCAGTCTTTTTGCTGTAAATTTTTTTACTTCCTTTGTAAACTTGATTCATAACTATGTCTTTTCTGGAGGTGTTATTGTTTCTTTTTCTGTATTTAGGACAAGTTCTATAGGATCTATGAGGTCTCACTATGTAGATCATATTTGTAGCGTTTCTCCTGTTTTCTGCCTCCCAAAGTGCTGGGATTACAGGCATGTGCCACCATACCGAGTCTCAACTGCCATCTCAGCATGCCTCACAGGTGGCGCCAGAAGGGCAAGCCCTGGGTTCGAACCCCAGTTGCTACACTCTGCTTAAGCAGGTGTTTTAGCCCACTGAGCTATTGGGCTGGCCCTTTTGGAGGTGTTATTGAGAAAGGAATGGTTTCCGTAATTTCTCTGTCAGTGTGCTTGCTGTTTGTGTACAGAAATGCTATTGATTCTTCAGCACTGACTTTGTATCTTGCTTTGTTACTAACTTTGGTTCTCTGCATGGAGTTTTGGGGTTTTCTATGTACAATATCAAGTAATCTGCAAATGATAATTTCACTTCTTCTTTTCCAGTCAATATTCCTTTTATTTCTTTCTGTTGTTTAAATGTTTTGGTCAATGTTTCCAGAACTATACTGACCAGGAACAGTGATAGTGGGCATCCTTGTTTTGTTCCTGATTTTAAGGTGAAGGCTTTCAAATTTCGTCCATTAAATATAATGTTGGCTGTTGGTTTGTCATAGATAGTGTTTATTGGGTTGAGGTAAAGTTCATTTATTTTGATTTTCCATAGTGTTTCTTTTTTTTTTTTTTTTTTATCATGAATGAGTGTTGGGCTTTCTCAAACCATTTTTCTGCATGATCATGTGATTCTTGTCTTTGGCTCTGCTGATGGGGTGTATTATATTTGTAGTTTTATATGTATTAAACCATTGCTGCATTCCTGGGATGAGTCCCACTTTGTTGAGAAATATAATCTTAGTGATTTGGCGCATTCTGTTTGCTAGTACTTTATTGAAGAATTTTGCATGTATGTTCATTAGGGAGATTAGCCTATAGTTCTCCTTTTTGCTTGGGTCCTTCTCTGGTTCTGTCAGAGTAATACCCATCTGAATCAATTTGGGAGAATTGCTTCCCTTTCAATTTCACCAAAGAGTTCGAGAGGAGTCAGCACTAAATCTTTTCTAAATCTCTTGTGTAATTCAGCTATGAACCCATATAGGACCTGGGCTTTTCTTTATTGGGAGTTTTTTTTTTTAATTGCATTTTCAGTTTCATTGTCTGATATTAAGTTGATCAGAATATTTAAATGTCCTTGATTCAGGTTTGATAGTTCATACGTATGTAAAAATCTACCCATTTTTCTGTATTTTCCATTCCTTGAGAGTAAAGATTTTGGCAATAGATATTGATAATCTTCTGGATTTCTACAGGGTTTGTAATGATTTCTTCCTTTTAACTCCTCTTTGCATGCATTTGATTTTTTTCTTTCCTTTTTTAATAAGTTGGCTAATGGTTTATCACTTTTATTTACTCTTTCAAAGAGTCAACTGTTCAACACATTAATTATTTTCATTGTCTGCTTCATCACCATTCCATTTATTTATTTATTTATTTAAGATCTTTATTAACAGGTGCCTGCAGTTTGGTGACTTTTTAAAAAAAA
>PVJA010026772.1:0-29253 GCA_004027025.1 Myocastor coypus | reverse complement strand
CACATGTTCAGTGCTTGTATGACAAGCGTAGGCTGTGTGGTGCTTATCATGCAAGGCAAGACTACTTTGATCATCCTCAGAAAGCTGTAAGTAGCACTAAGCAAATACATGCCTTGTCTTAGCACTAATGTGCACAGCAAATGTTTCCCTAAAACCACACTGCAGCTCTTTTGGTCTTAAGCGAGGTTTTTATAACATCTTACTAAGTAGCTACTCAAACAATATTAGGACGAAAATCAACTGATGTTACATTTTACAAGGTGCCATCAAATGCTTCCGAGTACCAGATATAACCATCTAGATTATTCTAAATGTATAAAAATAACCATATCATAGTTAACATTAATAAGGAGAAGAGTATGATTTCATATTTCTGGCATTGGTTCAAATACAGACTATACCTGTATTTTTAAAATAATGCATGTGTACATATTTAAAAACTGATCATTTATAAATGTAGAGCTTTCTCTAACCACATAATGTGTGGACTTTGTACATTTTTGCTTTTCAAAGACAATCAAGAAACTTATGTTTCATGACACAAATTTCACTACATAAGTTTCTTGATTGCCATGGTATTGATGAGTGACCAACTTTTAACACAGAACAGCGATTATTTGATTTATAAAAGAAATCTTCAGAGTGCAGCGGCCGGAGTTCAATCCCCAGTGTGCTGTGCCAGGCCCACCTCTGGGACACACCAAGATGGCTATTGAGACTGGGCACGGTGGTGCACACCCATAATCCCTGTGCTTGGGAGTTTGAAAACAGGAAAATCACTACAACTCCAATCTAAATAGTGAGACCCTGTAGGCCCTATACTAAAATAAATAAAAGAAATCTATGGAACATATATATCATTTATAACTTTAGTCCTTAAAGTAATAACTAGTTATATAACAACTTGTTCATAAATGATAAGATATATGTATCTTAAAACTCTGATGCACTTATCCAAATAGAATTATAGAGGCATGGTATTATTTTGCACTTGATGAGAATGAGATCCCTGACATACTGGTTGCAGTAATCTCTGTTACCAAAAGCATCAAAATAAGGTGTATTTTTAAATTTCTGTATGTCTTTCTTAAATCAGGCCACAAACACTACCATATTTTGTAATTCCCTTCAGTTAGACTAAAGATGTGATGATCAATCACAGATTTCATATTTTCCACTAGGTTACCATTCCTAGGTGCTCTGTAAGAAGCCTAACTACTCAGAGAAAAAAAGGCTATACAAAGGTCGGTGAGATAGCTCAGCAGGTGCTCTGAGTCTGGGTGTATTGGATCGCACCTGTGATCCCAGGGCTAGGGAGGCTGAAAACAGAAAGATCACTATGAGTTCAAGCTGCATAGAGAAAACTTGTACTAAACACATAAGAAAAAAAAAAAAAAAAAAAAAAAAAAAAAAAAAAAAAAAAAAAAAAAAAAAAAAAAAAGGCCGAGGAAACAGATCAAGAGTTAGAATGGACCTCGGAAGGTGGCGAGGGAAGGCAGTGAAAATGGAATCAAGATGTGTTATGTCAAAGAACCAACTCCACACAAGGAATGTGAGCATTTATGCGACAAGGATGTTCTACTAAAACCAAGCCTAATGCCATGCACCCTTGAACAGTAGGATGAGTTCCTGCAAAAGAAACAGAAGAGCACAACATCAGACATATAAGCAGAAAAATCAGGAAATGAATCTACAAACTTTAGTCACTCTTGTTCTGTCTTCCCACAGTGGCAGACCAAGGACTGCCAGGTAGCGCTTTCTATAAAAGTATGAACAAATGAAATTTTAATTTTACATCATCAATTTTTATCTTGTTGGCTATCAGCAATTTCTGTGTGAAACAGGCATGTATGCAGAGATGAAATATGAAAGTGTTATGTGCTTAAAATACTTTAATAATGGAGAGCAGTAGATCCACAATTCTGCTATATGAAGTACTACTGTTCATCTTTGAATGAACAATACATCTTCTTTCAGAAATTATTTTCCCCTAATTAATGCTTTTAATATTATTTGTACCTTATTTATGTGGGTAGGAATGGTGAAGTAAATAGCTTAAGATAAAAATTAATATCCTCCTCCCCCAGGTATAGTGAGTGGATTAAAGATTACATAAACATAGCAAATAAGAATCAGCTTAATATTATTCATTTAGTAAAGAGGAACAGCTTTTACAATGGATAGAACTGAGAACTAGGTGAACTTTGAGTTGCCAGTGTATATATTAAGGCAACACATACAGAAATTCTTCGTCAGGTAAGTTTTATAAAATTATATAAAATTATAAAATTATATAAAATGGATCATGGTGAGCAAAAAAAGCAACAGACAGCTGATGATACCTATTGAAATTCAAGAGTCATTCTTGCCTAAAGCAAGAAATTTTTCTTTTTGATTTCACAGTTATGTATCCTGAAAAACACCACTTGTTTTCATTATCATATCCTAAAGTACAGGCTAATCAAACAATAAGAAAGGAAGCCCATGCAATCTTTGTATTGGAAGAGATTTATAATAGAGATCCTGTCTACTATGAATTTACTATTAAGTTAAATGTAGATTGGAGATTATAAAAACATTAATTTAAAAGTAATTATTGACCATATATTACATGGAACAATTCGTACTAGACATATTAAGGTATACATACACGCCCTTGTATTGTTAATATTACCAGTGGCTTAAAAATTGAAAAACACTGGGTGCCAGAACATGAGGATTTTTGATGAGGGCAGAACCAGTTTTAACTAAGTCCCTTGGAAACATAGAGCTCTTAGCTACAGGGATGTGGAAAAATCCCCTTCAATAATAGCTGTCATGGTCTTCCCAATACAGAACTTCATTAACTTAAGAGTCAGTGTTTCTCTGCCTTCACATCTCAGCTCAGTGTGATTTGCCTAGAGCTGGTGATTTTCATGGGGTCAGGGCCTAGACAGCCTAATATTTGTCTTTGCAATTATGTACATTCAGAAATACTGCAGAAAAATATTGTGAAATATTATATTTTATTATAAAAGCTTTTAAGCATGGAAGACATGTAGGTGGTTATATCAGATACACACACACACACACAAAAAAAAAAAAAACGTTTTGTTCTTCTGTCATTGACCCCAATATAAGGAGGTCATTGGATAAGACATTTCCATTCTAGAGTAAGCTTCTGTATGTCGTGATTAGCTTTTAAGATATTCTAATTGATCCATACTGCTCATGTAATATCTATTATCTCCAATGCTTTAGATTTTGTAAAAATTTCCTTTGCCTTGTAGAAATACCGACATGAGCCTTTTAGTTTGGGCCAATTTTAATGCAGTGTTCTTCTTATTTCTGCCTTTCAGGTATGTTTGGAGTATCATTAGTAAAACTCATAATAATAGCAAGTGTTTGGTATTATACAATTATTCCACTAGGAGAATTGATATTAATATTTTCTTAATTTCATTTTTTGAACCATTTGTACATGAAGAATCTGAAATAATTGAATAAAATTTTATTTCCCTGTACTCATGGCTAAAAACTCTGTTAGTTGTGACTTTAACTAAATACTACATATTGAGAATTATAATAGACTCTGGAAAGAACTGATATGATAATTTTTGACAATAAAAAATCCTTTTGGAAAGTCACACTTTATTGTTTCCCTATTTCAAACATTCCAAGGAATCTATTTGACAAAATTGCAGCACATTTTGATTAGAACCTAATTAAGAAAATCTTCTCTACTCCCAACTGTCTCACTGACAGTATGAGTTTTGAAAACAACTATTCTTACATGTTTCATTCAGATCTGCTTACTCAATTCTGTTAGTAATGCAGCCCAGAAAATCTGTTGGCACCAGTTTAAGCATGCAATCTCATTGTGATAATTGAAACACTAATTTTAGCTTTGTTGTTGCTGCTTTTTTGTTTTGAGACAGAGTTTCGTCATATAGTCCAGACTGGTTTTGAACTCACTTTGTAACATAGTCTAGCCTTATAAGTGATCCTCCTGCCTCAGTCCCTCCTCTGCTGCCCCTGTCCCGGGTGCTGGACACACAACACCATGCCCAGTGACTTTTACTATCGTGGAATTTTCTGTATATTGTAAAATCGTATTTGTCTCATTTGCCTGAGCTTTGAGACTGCACACATTCTCAGTAGAATTGTTCATTAAAGTTTGCTGGAGACTGAGGAACAGCATAGGCAAGTGAAGGTCCTGAGTTTGGTACCCAGGAAGTACCAAGGAAGAAAGGAAGGAAGGAGGGAAGGAAGGAAGGAAGGAAGGAAAGAAGAAAGAAAGAAAGAAAAGAAAGAAAGAAAGAAAGAAAGAAAGAAAGAAAGAAAGAAAGAAAGAAAGAAAGGACAGAAAGAATCTAATTAATTTATTTTGTTTCACCTATAATGACAGTCATACATATTATTTAATACTGAAATTATTTCATACTTTTTGTCCCTCATTTTTACCTCTGATTTCTTTTGTAGCCAGGATTGATTGAACATTGTCTCTGAATTTAAGTTTTATCTTAGTTAATAAAATTAGTTATTCCCACAGTTTTTGTCACACATTGAAGTGGTTTCAAGCTGAATCAAATTTCCCTATAAGGTCAAGATTGAATTTTATGAATGAATGCTTATAAACCAAGGTTGCACTTACAGTTAACAATTATTTCCTGAAGTCCACATGCATCAATGTCCAACATGCTTATACCATTCTCTGCAGAGTAAGTAAACCATCAAACATACCCCTCAAAAAATCTGATGTTATAATTTCATATTTCAGTGTATGCTACCTATATCCAATTAGGCCAGTACTCTGTTATTCACAGAAATTGTTCTGGATTCTAACTTCACATTACATTTTTAACTAATCCAGTTATATGTAAAATTATTGTTTCTATTTTAATGCACCGATTTTAAATACCATTATTCAATTTCTATTTAGTGATACAACATTTCCTTTATAACGTGAAACCTATCCTGTATAATCTAAGTTTTTCAAGGAAGGTTTTGAAAAATTTAACCCTAATTTTGACAACTTATTGATTCACATGTTATTTAAAGAAGTAAAATGTGCATACTGAATGAATAGGGAGATGTGAGCGGATTCTTAGACACATCGTTCCTTTTTGTTCTTGTGCTTTCTCCTAGTAACCTCATGAATAATTTTGAATTACTATAAAAACAGAGACAAACATTATTTTACAATACATTTTAATTATAAGTCATGTTTATTAGTAATTACCAATAATGACCTCAACCATTTTTTTCAAAAATAATTCTATTTTTCTTTTTTTCTATTTTTCATTCATAAATTATTTATTTGATTTCATGTGTGCAGCTACAAATTTCGTATGATAAATATGATAATTATGTATAACTAAAGTGTACCAATAAAGTTAATTAATTAAAAATATATAAATAGATGATGTCTCTGGACAGATTAGCTAACCCTATTCAATTAAATGTTTTTTAAATGTGAAAATCTTTTTTTTTTTTTTTTTGAGACAGGGTCTCGCTATGCAGTTCAGGCTGGCCTTGAGCTCACTTTTGTAGCCCAGGCTGGTCTCGAACTTGCACCGATCCTCCTGCCTCAGCCTCCCGAGTGCTGGGATTACAGGCGTGAGCCACCACGCCCGGCTAAATGTGAAAATATTAAAGCCTCATTTCTCCCATTAGCTATGAGAAAACAATTTGTAGAATTAAAACTAAGTCTTTATGCTCCATAGCTGCCAGTAATTAAGCTGACTATAATTTATAAAATATAATGCTAATGCTAATTTTTCTATCTCATCTGATATTTTAAGAGAAAGAATAATTTTTTTTTTTTTTTTTTGTCTTTTGAGACATTGTCTCACTATGCAGTTCAGGCTGGACTTGAGCTCACTTTGGTAGCCCAGGCTGGTCTCGAACTCACATCTGATCCTCCTGCCTCAGCCTCCCGAGTGCTGGGATTACAGGCGTGCACCAACACGCCCGGCTCAAAAGAATAAATTTTAAATGTTTGTTAAAGTATTAAATATATGTAATGCTTACTTTTAAATTTATCCTTCTGCAAACATATTGAGAACAAATTGTACAAAGTTATAAAATCTCAGTAATGCTAATTATTAATGTGAATCTACAAACCTCCTTTGAATTAAAAAAATTATGATTATAAAATTTAGCTTGCATTTATGCTATAACTTTGTTTAGTTTAAGCCTCATATGTCATAGGTTGCTTTTTCTGTTTCTAAGCTACAATTTTGTAATATGTCTCATTTTAATGCAATTAATATTCATTAAATATTGTATGTATTGAAAAGGGCACTGGGTTTGTAGCAAATGTGGAAGAAATTGTGTTTATTTCCAATCTTGTCAAGGAGTTGGTTCTACTTTAAATTAATTATATTTTGGAAAGTGAATTACAGTATGTTAAGCATATATAAAAAACAATTATTAAGATATTTACACTGTATTAAAATGATCTCAAGCCCGGCAAAATGGTTCAGTGGTCTAAAGTATCTGCTTAGGAAAGCTTAGGCAATCACAGGGACTGTGGTGCAATCCCTGGCACCACATGCTGCGCCAGCCCCACCCAGGGCAGGCTGAGCCAGCCATAATACAAAACAAAAACAAAAACAAAAGAAAACCCTCAAATTGTGAAAGGCTGTCTATATGCTTAAACTTATTGCATTTTTAATAAAATATTTATCCACTTGCTACACATAAATCTCCACATAACATAATACAATTTAACATATAAAGTACAATTTTTAGGTGCATTTCAAAATTCATTGACTTGAGTGAAAAAAGTTTCAAAAGTTTATTTCTAAATTTGGGATGTAGTTCCGAGGTAGAGTACTTGGCCAGTACGCAGAAGGCTTTGAGTTTACAAAAAGCTTTTTCTAGATTTCTTTATTTTTTAGATTCTCCTTTCCTTCCCTTAAATCTACCCCAAAGCCTTTTGAAGAAAGTTATGTTACTCAACAAGACCTTGGAGTTTTATAAAATTTCCACATACTTACAGATGTTCCTTTATGGCCTTCTTTAATTAAAACTATCGTATGAGATACAGCAAATTCATAAGTAATACTCAGAATATTTATTCATAATTGTCATGAAAGTTATAAAGAAAGCACATTTTATGCTCACCACAAACTTACATGTGACATTAAAAGAAGGTTATATGACATATAGTAGGCATTAAGAAAGCATAACATAGAGCATTTGCCATTATATTTTTCTGATTTGCCCTAAAAATATTTGGCTTTCAAGAGAGTAAGTCATGTTTGTGCTACATAAGTAGAGAAATCGCTAAGGGTATTGCTCAGCGGCACAGTGCCTGCCTGGCAAGTGTAACATCCTAAGTTCAGTTGACAGTACCCAGACAGAAAGTGTGTGTGTGTGTGTGTGTGTGTGTGTGTGTGTGTGTGTGTGAGAGAGAGAGAGAGAGAGAGAGAGAGAGACAGAGACAGAGACAGAGACAGAGACAGAGACAGAGACAGAGACAGAGAAGAAAGACAGAGAGAGAGAGGAATAATACATTAAGGAATGAATGAAGAATGAATGTAGGTGTACCAGATAATTACTAATAGTATGCATTGTTTTATTAAAAGTGACAGAAATTAAACCGACATTTGAAAAGATAAAATGTACTCTCATGTTTTCAGGGAAAAATATAAAACTGAAACAATTCAGTGAGATAGCATACAAAGAGAGAGGTCTTTCTTTTTTTTTTTTTTTTGTATTTATTTATTTATTTATTTATTTATTTATTTATTTATTTATTTATTTGGTCTGAGGATGCTTTTAGGTTAAACTGGGTGACACTTGACGAGATGAGGATGGAGTCAAGGTCCCCTGCACCTGACAGCATTTGCCTCTACAGATGCTTAAACAACTGGGCCAATCCGCAGGCTCCCGAGAGGATTTTTTGTTGTTCTTTTTCTTGAACTTCGGGATAGAATGGTATGATTGTAAAATATTTATGAGTCGACTCTATTTTGACCCTAAAACTTTCCAGAAAATGGTTCCTTGTGGTCTTTCCTTCCAACAGAGATTTTAGTTTTACTAGTCAAATGAATTATTATATAGATACTACAGTGAGCACGTGCTCTCTGATTTCAAGTGATTTTGACTAGTGCACGGCCATGAATGCGCCTCGGTCCTACAGTTCAGTATTTTACTGACGGCCTCAACATACGTTTTCAGTTAAGCTCCTGGCAAGATAATAAATATATATGTATTGTTATTGTGAATTAGTACAGTGTACCAGTCAGAGTTTTACTGGAGGTACAGATATAACACAAAATGTACAAATGTGTAAGAAATACCAAGATTAGATCCAATGGTCAGCTACAGAGTTCGATGAAGAAGAGTGCAGAGGCATCTGCCCACTGGAGACTGAAAGATTCAGTCCAAGGTCTGGAGTTCACAGCAGTGTTCTGCGCATGTCCATATCAGGAGGCTGATGGATCAATGACTGGAGAAGGATGATGAGTCTACACCAGAAGGCTGAAGAATCCAAAGCAGATGCCAAGAGTCTGTACTGGAACCAGGAGATGACTTCCAAGCTGACAGCAAAGACTAGAGCGCCTCCAAGGAAGAATGAAACCTTCTGTCCTTCCTCATTCTCCTTTAAGTGATGAGTCACTCTAGGGTGGGGCCTCCGCACCACAAGGTGCGGACTTGCTGAGATCATTTAGGTAACTGAGCTTCTCAAGTTGACACAATCAACCAACCACTACATACGGCTTTTGAAATAGTTACTGTATTCCAATTTCTAACTTAGAACATTGTATCCCAAATGATGAAAGAAGTTGTAATGACACCTAAAAGAATAAATGGTGTCATTTGATGTACAAATAGTTTAAAAAAATTATCACAACTTAAATATCAGTATCATAGACAATATAAATAAGAAAAAGCTTTATAGCACTTCTGAAAACAAGAAATGATGTTAAAACCAACATTATATATAAATCCAAAAATATAAAATTATTTCATAATTTTTGATTGCATTTTATAAGGAAAACAATGTTTGTGGCATATTTTTAATCATTAGTTTATCATTTTAATATCAAACTACTTCCATTATATTGTACAGGTTTTTTATTCGCCTATACATATTTGCATTAAAGTAGTCTTTTATCGTACTTCTATAGGTAATGCACACCAAACACATGAAATGTGAAGTCAATGTTTCACTAATATGTAAATATCATTCTTTCAACTGCACATTTGAAACATGAAAAGTATAAAATACAAATGGAAATAAGGAAAAGGGAAATATGAAAATACTTGTCACTGAAACATTTATGACACTCCTAAATGTTCTTGTATTAATGTCAAAATGATTTAACTTAACATCAAAATATTTCATGAGTTAAATACTTTTTGTTTACTTTGTCTCATACATTTATTTCTCCCCAGCAATCTCTTTTCCATATGCACTCTCTCCCATAAATGCTATCTGTCCATCAGGCTTCATTTCAAAATTTTTGTGTGTGCTCTCTGGATACCTGTATGTTATCTGATTAGTTAATTCATTAAGTTTTCCTTAGAGCACCAGCCTCAGCAGCTAGCAGAGTTCATGAGTTTCACTAGACATGCATTATTCAGCAGCCTCTTGGGAGACCTAAGGAATGGTTGAAAATAACTGATAATTCATGTGTTTAGTAAGGAAAGAAAAGCTTCATGCTTTACTAAGCTTTGCAGGGTTGAATATAGATTGATGATGTCTAACTATAATGTAGATACTTAGAAAGGATAGGCACAATATTTCAGAGGGACTGGACTGCGCAAATGTTTGCAATTCAGCATAATTCCTATCATTTTAGGAAACATAAGATTCTATGGCCTGCTTCAAAGAGACGACCTTGATATCAAGTGATAATGTTTTCAGCATGCACATTTGGGTCTTCCACTAGAGGTTCAGATCCAAGGAGCATATTGAGAGATTACTGAAACCTGTGGAAAGTCACTGGGGACTTTTCAAAGTCGTGCTGCCCTTCCACCCTAGTGTCAGTGCCCTGATGCTATGCACAAATTATTCCACTACAGAGTCTATTTTTTCACTTGTAAAATTATTTCAAGTGTAACTTCAGGTATGCGTGTTACATATCGCAAGATTTACAAATTATAAATCAAAATGGATGAATATTGGAAATAATAATTAGTTTATGCATTTAAAAATAATAAAAGAAACCTCACCCAATGCTAATATGGAGAGCATATTTTCAAAAGTATAATTGTTAAACAATATATTTCTAAACAGAAAGAAAATTGATTGAGATGCATAACATTATTTTGTATTGTTTGAATTTCCAGAGTGAGAAGCTTAATAGAAAAGAGCTCAGCCTCTACTTTTTTATAACCAAATCATTTTTTGTGTTGTGTCCTGAGGAAAGTGTGTACACAGGAAAACACCATCTCCTCAAAGATAGGTTCTTGGAGAAATGGGGACATGTTGGGAAAGATGAAAGTTGAGTAATTATGTGACCATTATGATCTCTGAGCTGTTAGGTAAAAGGAATGGATGAAAATAACTGTTAATTATGAAAATAATTTTGTCCCATTACCTAGCATCGAAATCTATGCTATCTTCTCTTTTAATGACTCAAACATAGCTCAAAATGAAAGCATTTCCAACTACCTTATATGAGCCCTAGACTGTAACTGAATATCCATTAAACACATTTTAGACTGAAAAAGTACTTGAATTATTGCCATCAAGACAAATTCTAGAAAAGTAGCTTTATAATGATTTATGCAGTTTGACTCTGAGATTTGTAACAAACTGGAGATGACATCAGGAAGATAAAGAGAAGAGTTATTTCATCTCCATGAAGGGCAGCCTCACATCTCCTTGGAATGCATGCTCAGATGTAGCCTGGCATTGTCACAGTGATATGTTGTATCAGTATGTGTAAGGTAAACATCAAAGTATTGCATTTCTTTGCATTTTCTCTATAGCCTATCTGCTTTATCTTTCTTTCATGTCTGTCTCTACCATCTCCATCAAGTTCTTCTTGCTAGTGGTATTGCTTATTATTTACTTCATTATGTTACATTATCACTTTATTATGTGTGCACTGCCATCCAAAATAGGCATAGATGAATCACGGCTGTCCAGTTAGCATTTCATTAGTGACACTCTGCAAATCCATCAGCGTGTAGCACTGATTATCTCCTTGACTATTATATACAGTATTATCCCTATATATTTAGACAATGTGCATATATATAATATAATATATTATATTACATTATATTATATTATATGATTGCCCACATTTCGATTTTTTACTTACACTTATAAAATGCACATATGAATCTCTGACATTTATGTAATATCTATATAGATATAAATAGTATAATTACATGCAATTAAGATCAGTGGGAGGCTGGGGAGATAGCTCAGTAGAATAAGCAAGCACAAGCACCTGAGTTCAATCCCCACTTCTGAAAAAAAAAAAAAAAAAAGATCAGTGAAAAGCACCGCAGTATGTGTATAGCATCAGTATAAACAACTGAATAAAGAATAATAAAGAAAAAGTAAAAGTGCTGAGAACGAGTATCACTTTTCTTCAAAACTTATAACCATTATTTTCATTTGCTATGCTACCTTCAACAATCTGTTCTTTTCCTTCAAATGTGACTTATTACATAGTTTACTGGCTAGGTCCTATGTTTTCTAAGAGCTGTGTGTTGAATTGGTTACTGTTCTTTGCACTAACCATTGTGTTTTTCACATTCTTCCTAAATTAATACCTTTGCTCCAAATCAACTGAAAACATGATCACATATTTTGTGCATCCAATCTTGCTGTAACAAATTTTAAATGACATTCCACATGTGTTAGGGCAATATTGTCTAGATGCACTTATCACTATGTAAGTGTTTCTCTCAATTCATCCAAAACTCATCATGATATCTTCTCTAAAGCCCAGATCCTACTTGCCAAGTCTGCAGTTCAAAGTCTTTCATACGACTGATGGACTGATAATCAGATCTGTGAATGTGAAAAAATTGAGATTATTCATTCCTTTACTCATTATTTATTTCTTTCACAATCCTTGGTTCCATTAGCTAGAAATGTTAATGCAGGTCAGAGATATACCGGTAGCAGAGGAACTGTCATAGGCCACAGTGAAACAGGTGGGCATAGCAAAGGTTAGTTCCTATGTCACAGCTAAGGTACCTAACACAAAGGGATGCTTAGCATTTGATAATGAAGTGAAAGGAAGGAGAGAGCAGTATTTTCAGCAGGTATCTCAGCCACTAGTACGATAACAATAAACAGTAGCTGAAAATATTCCAGTATTTGGACACACAAATCAAACTATTTTTGAACTGGAGCCAAACCTGCCTAGGTCTTTTCCATTAACAATCATCCCCCAATTTTTTTTATTATTTAATTTTAGGACAGGGTCTCCTTATGTGGCTAAACTGCTCAAGTTAAGCTTGAAATTGAAATCCTTCTGCCTCAGCTTCCTACAATGCTGAGGTGGTAGGAATGCACCACCAACCCTAGGGTGACCGCATGCTTTAAGACAAGCAATTCAAAGGGCTACAAATGAAAAAAAAAAAACACACTCATGTATTGTGAGTTCAATATCTGACTCGTGTAGTTGGAGAAACTCTGGACCACCTTTTTCATGCTTTAGTTCACAGAGCAATGTGGCCACCTGACTGAGGTTAGTGAGCTGTCATCTGAACAGGAATGACAAGTCATCTTCAGAAATTAACTCCTTGAGCTCATAGTTTTCAGAACGCTAATACCAAATTTAAAACAAAGTAGTAATAAGTAAAAGATTTTGCAATTCAGTTGGCAATAAAACATGACTTTGTTTTGAAACACTGGACCAAGTGACATGTTTATTTATTGTCATTATTTATCCTGTCTTGAATGGAAATTGATAACACTGAAAAAAATTTGAGATGTTTCATCAAGGTTGTTATAACTGGGAGTACCACATAAACTACATGAAGTATAGATGTTAGGAATAGAGAGATAGCTTGGTGGTCTAAACACCTGCCTGGCGAATGTGAGGACTGAGGTTTGATGCCAAGTACCACATGCCTTGCCTCCATGCTCAGAGTCAGGCAATGAAACCTAGAGTGGTGGGGTACACCTATAATCACGGTGCTGTGGAGGCTGGGGCAGGAGGATTCACTAATAGTCTGATATGCATAGAGAGACATTGTATCAAATAAATCAAATACATAGCATTCCTAGGATTAACTCTATGGAATGGTGTGTCTGTATAGTTTCAATGTCTATAGAAAGGAAAAACATCAGCTCTTTTTCAGATGCACTGTCTATGAAAATAATTTGTTTCTATTGGAAAACTATCACCAATTTCAAGTGAATTTTACATAGGATAGATTACCTTCTCTGTAACTATATTCTATTATATTAGAATCCAAATTTAAGACCATTATATATAATCTAATATTTCATAAGTAATATATATAATATATATAACATATATATAACACGTACAATATATATACTAGAGTGTATATATAAGACTAGAATATATACATAAGAATATATATGACTAAAATATATATATATATATACATATATATAGTTATATATGAAGCATGTATTAACTATAAGCAAATGTGCTACTAACTATTAAGGTTTATTTATTCTCTTCATAGTGAAGAAGATAATTTTGTCAATATTATCCAGCCAGATTTTGTGCAGGTTTTAACATTCTACACTTCCATTGTTGCTGATGTTTGTTTTTTTTTCCTTGAAATTTCCCAGGGCAAAATACATAATACATATAATGAGTCAGAAATGATCGTTATTCATTTACAGCCTCTCCAGTTAGAGTGAAATCATGTCGTTTTTAGGTCATTGTATAATGATGGTTCTGGCATACGTGGATAGAATAAAGTAACTTTCATGCCAAGGTTAATGTATCAACTTCAGGTAGTTGCTTTGTTGAATTTCGTTAAATATTCTTGAGCTCCTCTAACCCTCTGAGACAGACTGAAATGAAAAGGAATTTAATTAGAATGTGCTGGGAATGTAATGTGATACATTAAGTTTTTATCAAATAAACCAGAACTGAACTATAGTTTTGCCAGTCCTAAAATCATCCTCCTTCATAAACACAGTTAACATCTGTGCAGATGAGCGTCACAGCAATTTATCAAAAAGTACGGATTCCGTGAAAGTCAACATCAAAAAGCAATCTTAAAGGAAAGCTTCATCATACCTTGTAAAATTCAGAAATTAAGCTCCTGTTTCATATTTTAAGCTGCTGTACAAGAGGAGTTATGCTGTGCCAGTTTTAGTCATTGGAATTCACTATTCCTGTGATTAATTTCAAAGGCACATTGGTCCAGGGTTATTATTAGGTTGGTCTGTTAATGTAAAATCTGTCAAGAAGGCCTTGAAGTGGAAATCAAGCAGATGCATACAAAGTTCCAGTTAGAAATACCTTTAACCCAAGTATATGGCGCTCTTAGCTTAATTCATTAACAAGAGCTCAAAACTAAGTCAATTAATTCAATTGATCTGTTTTACAGGAATGTGTAATACATTTTTAGAATAAAAACATTAAAACTTCTAAAAATTGCTAATTTAATAAAAGCATGTCATTTCTAAGGATTCAACATGTATGAAGTATATACTATTAATGACTACTTAATAAAATGCATTGGAATAATAACACAAATTGATGAAGATAAATCTGATAAAAAGCAAATGCCTTCTAGAATTTTAAGTTCTAACTTTTAAATATATGTTTTTTTGTGTCTAATAAGAGTCACTGACATTAATTACATTACTTTTATATGCAACAATTGTCTTAGTTACTTTTCTCATTGCTGAGACAAAACACTTGACCCCCTGGAAGGCAAAGCTGATTTGGCTCACAGTTTGCAGAGATTTCTGGCCAGAGTCAGCCATGTCCGGGCAGGGCAGCAGGGCAGAGGAGCCCCACCAGCAGTCCATGGTAAAGCAGGCAGGGAGGAAAGCTCAGCAAGCCTCCCTTTCCCTTCTATCCCATCCAGGCTACAAGCCTCACTTGCAGGGACACCCACGAGCCCATGGTGGGCTTTGGTTATCCACAACCACAACTATGCTAAACCCTTCAGGACAGTAATTCAGGGATCATGCTCTTCATCCATAGTCTTACATCCTTAATCCACCTTCAAATACCCTAGATCCACCTACCTCTAAATCCCTGGGGCATAGAAGTAGATGAGGCCTTGGGAACATGGAGATCCAAACTGTGACAAGAGGCATGGTGGTTTTCTCTCTAAGCGTCTAACCCGGTCTGCCTCCCAGCCTCAGCCTGCTTGCTGGCACAAGTACTATTCTATGGAGGGAGTTCGGCTCTCCACTGAGGCTGTCCTCAGCAAACGCAGGAAATGAGATAAGAGAAGGAAATCCGCAGGTCCTAGAGACCTCTAAATTCACCTAAGGATTTACACTTCAAGGGACTCTGCCCACTGAGGTGCAAAATTGCCACAAAGCTGTTACCTACCACACATGCTCCTTGCTGCTTTTCTGCCCAGTGTCAGGAGCACCATTTTCTTTGCTGAGGCCAATGTCTTATCCTGCCCTCTTCCTGAACCCAGGCACAATAAAATCCATGCCATGTTGTCTTTACCAAAGCCTGATTGTCTCTGCTGCTTATCTCTTAAGTAGCGATTCAGTTTTAAAGAAAGTTGCAGTTCAGTTAAACTACCATCACAACATTTCATAGGCTTTTTAGATTACACAATTCATTGTTGTTAGGTTTATACAATTAATTTATTAAATTACCTGTGAAATTAATCATTTTGAATGAGTGATTAAATATATAAATATAGCAGATGAAGTAACAATCAACTATTATAATTTGAAATTACTTGGGCTGGGCCAGCCAGATAGCTCAGTGGATTTAAGTATGTGCTTACACAGATGCAGAGACTGGGTTCGATTGCTGGGGTGCCCTGAGACTGCAGCTGATACTGGGTGTGGTGGCACATGACTGTCCTCCCAGCTCTTGGGAGGGTGAGAATAGGAGGATCGCTACAAGGCTGATCTGTGTAGTGCTACCCTGCAGACCCTGAACTAAACACATAAAAAAAAAAATAAAAAAATAAAAAAAAAAATTACTTGGGCTGACTTGATAATTCACTATTGGAAGGTAATGAATATTTTATGTAGATTTCCTGGCATCTAATTTTAGTTTAATAAATTTTCTATTTTTGAGTCAAACTTCTTTTAAACAGTTACAATTTGTTCGACTTATTTTTATTTCAGAAATGCACACTTCAATAGCTCAGCTGATAGAGCAGAGGATTGAAGACCAGCAAAAAGGCTAGCAGGTCAGAATTTCTTAAAAAAAAAAAAAAAAAAAAACTGTTATCAAATGAGTTTTAGCATGTTTTGCTGAATCAGTGCTAGAATGTTGTTTTCTGTTCTTATGATTTTCAATTTAATTGTGTTTTTCTGTTTGCCTTGTATTTGTCGTATTTTATTTTATTTTATCTTATTTATTTTTTTCTTGTTTCAGAACTTTTTTTGTTTGTTTATTTATTTGTTTTTATGGCCGGCTCAGCCTGCCCCGAGGGCAGGGCTGGCACAGCATGTGGTGCCTGGGATAGAACTGTGGTCCCTGCAGCCGCCTCAGCTTTCCTCAGCAGGCTCTTTAGACGACTGAGCCATCCTGCCGGGCCCCGTATTTGTCATATTTAAAAACATTTCTATACTTTTCAACTGATAAATAAAAATTAGAATTCAGTATATTTTTTAAAAAATAATAACAGGTATTTCAAAATTATATCGATTTCAAATATATCTTTTCAAATACTGCCATCTCTGATAAAAAGACATTATTTTCAGTGGATATATAAGGATACTTAATAAATAAACTATATTCCTAATACACATATGTAATCAATCAAAATTAAAGTTATAATTATATGAGAAAATAGAATTATTTGTCTTACACATACATTTTTAGTGCTTAAAAGTTGTTATTTCTGTCAAAGAAGTCATACTTTGAAAGTGGCAAGTACACTGGATTTCAGAACAGACAAATATATATTGATTAGTATGTTAATGCTGTATAATTATTATCATGCTTTGTTATTTTACTAATGGTGAGAGATTGTAGTCTATCAGGAAGGTTTTTTCATAACTTTGCTGAATATTCAGAAAAACTTAAAGGGGTATGTTTTATAAATAATAGTCATCTTTTCATCACTTTCCAAAAAAAATGTTTTTAGTTAAGAGTGGTCTTAGAATTTTGAACACTGAAAAAAAAAATTAAACATTATAAATTGCTGCTGTGTGACTTTAATTTCTTATGAAAAAGTGCTATTTTTAAGCATTGTGTTTTGGAAGAAATTATAGTGCTTGATATGAATACATGTCAACATATTATGTTACAAAATAGTTTTTCACTTCTTTCTTATGCATTGCTCTAAATTTGATATATTACGGAAATGTATTTATCTTAGTTTTTTTATGAATTTAGGAGAGAGTCTACAGAGTGTTCAGCATCTCGCTACATAGATTGGACTCATAGTGATCCTCCTGTTTTCAGCCTCCCAAGAGGTGGGATTGCAGGCATGTGCTATGATGCCCAGTCCAATCATGGTCTCAGTGTGCTCCAGGGGCAAGGCCGGCACAGCATTCTGCAGATCAAAGTCAGCCACTGTGCTCTGCTGAAGCAAGCACTCTCATCTGCTGAGCTATCTGACCAGCCCTTTTCTCATTAGGTAGGTAGATAAGTAGGTAGGCAGGTGGGTATGTAGGTAGGTAGGTAGGTAGGTAGGTAAGTAGGTAGGCAGGTGGGTATGTAGGTAGGTAGGTAGGTAGGTAAGTAGATAGGTAGCTCGTTATTTTTGTCAAAAAGAGATTCCTAAAAAACATAACTCAATAAATTTATGAACATAAATGTTGTTGTTAAAAATCCAGTTTTATAAAATACTCGATTACAGTCTTTGCGTATTTCTGAGTTCATTAGCTTTATGACTAAATTTCCTGTCCATAGAATTTAAATTTTTAAATTTTAAGTTAAATTTATACTTAACTGAGAGCTGAAACATAACAAGCGCACATATTACTGAAATTATATGCCAGGTTTTTGGTCAGACACTTCTTGCTTAATGTTCAATGGAGGTAAAATGTCTGTCTTCTCAAGCATTTATTATTCTTTATGGCAAAATATTTAGAAGTATTTCTAGCTCTCTGAAATACATACTTTCCTTTTTTCCATGTTACTGTTCAACAACTCAACAGAACTTGTTACTCCTCTCTACCTAACTTCATCACCATTTGTATTGGTCAGAGTTTTACTTAGAGGAACAGAATAGACATAATATAAGGAATACATATTAACACAAAATATACAATCTATAAGGAATTATAAGATTAGCTTACAATAGTCAGCCACAGAGTCACATGAGGAAGCATGCAGGGGGTGTCTGCACGCTCCAGACTGAAGGGTTCTGTCCCGTAGTCTGTACTTCACTGAAGCACTCTGTGTAAGTGTCTATCTGTCGGCTGATGGGTCTGCAATGGAAGACTGCACTGTCTGTAATGGACACTGAAGAGTCTGCAGTGGATGGTGAAAGATCCAAGCAGGAGGCTGAAGAGTCTGCGCTGCAAGCCAGATGATGAAGTTCAGGCCGAATGCGAAGGCTGAAGCTTCTCCAAGGAAGTGAAGTCTTCACTCCTTCTTCAGCCCTTTAAAAAGTCTCTTTGTGCTCAGTCATTCTGACATGGGCCCAATGTGCCCTAGGGTGAAACCAATCACACCCCAGGATGGGCCCTTGATCCCGCTCTAGGGAGAAAGCCAATCATATCCTAGGCAGGCCCTGGTCACGCTCCAGGGAGGAACCAATTGTACCCCAGAGTGGGGCTCCTACCAACAGGGAACCGGCCTCTGAGTCATTGAGCCAAGCTGACACATTGTATCAATCACTACACCATTCATCAAACATTTTCTAATCAGCGTGAGTATCTGGTGGCTGCTATTTTGCTTTCAACTCCAGAGACCAACTTTCTATATTCCAGCTCCAGCTGAGAGAATTCCCAAGTCTTTGTTCTGCACCTAACTTTTATTTAATTTTTGATCTCTAATTTCGTCCAGGCTGTTGATACATCACACTACTCATCATTTTTTGGCTCTCAAAAGCACTCCATTGTCTATGTGCACCTCCTACTCTACATATTCATCCCTTGATGGACACTTACACCATTTCTATTTCCAGGGCATTATGAATAGCAAAACAGTAGACACAGAAATGTACATTGCATTAACATATTGTCTTTATCTTCCTGGATTATATACTATATTAGGTAGTGGCATTCTTGAAACATGTGATATTTGTATTTTTATTTTTTACGGGACCCTAAAATGAACTTTGTGTTGGTCGTACTAATTTGAGTTCCTACCCACACTATGGAAGAGTTTCATTTTAGCAAGACTTTGTTAATTTTTGTATTCTTGGTAATGCTTATTCTTACAAGAGTTTCTGTATCATTTCTGTTTTGATTGTTTTGATTACATTTTTGTGATGATCATATGATATCTGCCATTTTCTCATGTCAGCCATTTGTATATCCACCTTTTAATTGATTCAGAATATAATTCTCTTATTTTAGAGATTATAAAAGCTAAATAAAATAAAATTTTTAGCATTACCTATAGAATTTAGTAATATGCTCCATTTTTCTACTATTTATAAGTCCATAGTTCTACATATTTGAATATTTACAAGTTAAAACCTGTGTTACTCTGATATATATATATATATATATATATATATATATATATATATAATATATACTAAATTCATAGCCAAATAATAAGAAAATAAAATGAGCAGATTAAACAAGTGAAGTTGTTGGGAGATGAAACACCCTGAATCACTAAAAATATTTTTCATTTGAAGAGCTCAAGGACTAATGAGATAGTAAAAATAAATGATTATATTTAACAGCCTTCATAAATGACTGAAATATAAATTAATATATATCATTTTATAATACCAAGTTTGAAAATGAGCCAATTATTAGTTCTAAAAGTCAATGATAATTATGGAAAGATGAAACTAGTTAACTCTAAAATCATCCTGTGGAGTAAAGAGAGACAAAAACTAATTACAAAACAGTAGTTTTATGCTAATGCCTTATCAGTCACTAAATGGCATGCCCACTGTGAATTAGACTTTAATGCACTAAGTAAACATAACTTTCAGCCTAGAAATACAAAAGGTCAGGTGATATTTCAGAACCAGGAGCAACAGTGTCTTCATTTCTTTTCTCATTGCTGAGACAAAATACCTGGCACTCAAAGTTAAAGGAGAAACGTGTTACTTAGCTCACAATCTGTAGAAGTTTCAATCCAAGTCAGGTGGCACATGGCTGAGGAGTGACAGTTTATGGTGGCTAAAAACAGCAAAAGCAAAAAGAGAAGGAGAGACAGGCAACTTTCTATCCTTTCCATTGTATCCAGTCTGAGAGGTTGTGGTGGTACCAATCCAGTCAGTAAGCTGATCCAACAATTTCCCACCTTTAATCCCAGCAACCTGAATGTTGGAATTAAACCAAGAAACAATCACACAGTCTAGATTCAGCCATCTCTGAAAAACCTCCATGACAGCACGATGCTTTGGGCGATATCTAGATACAAACCATAACGAATGCAAATATATTTTAAGCTTTTCACTTTTCTTTTCTTTTCTTTTCTTTTCTTTTCTTTTCTTTTCTTTTCTTTTCTTTTCTTTCTTTCTTTCTTTCTTTCTTTCTTTCTATCTCATGTATTCTGTACAGGGTCTCACTGCACAGCTTGGAATAGTTGTGGACGTCCTGTTTTCAGCCTTACCAGTACAGGGATTACAGGCATGCACCACCTGGCCTGGTTTTGGCCTAGCTCAGCATCCCTAGGGCAAGGCTGAGGTGGGACCATCTTGGCCTGTGATGCAAGGGATGGAACCTCAGTCCCTGTGCTTGCCTAAGTAGGCACTTAGTCTGCTGAGCTACCTCACTGACCCTACTTCAAGGTTTTCAACAAAAAAAAAAAAAAAAAAAAAAAAAAAACCCTTCAAAATTCACACTAATGGCAACCCTAAAACATATACTCAAGAAAAGAAATGTAAATAAACCCAAATACAATATTCTAGATTGACAGACATAAGTGAGTCTAAGTGATGATTGCTTCAAAATATTGCACAGTAAAGTGGGTGCGAGAAAAGGAGACTTTTGACTCCTGACACATCTGTGTTTTCAGTTAAACAAGCCTTATCCTACCTCTGCTTCAGTGTTAACTAAAATAATAATAAAAATATTCATTTATTTTCCCAATACAACTTATTCCTCTTCCAGGTAGCTTAACCTTTCAGATTATTAGAAATTTGTAAAACTTTTCAAACAGTTAGTATAATGATTTCTCTTCCTAGTTCTTTAAATGTAAATGTCTAGAAAGTAAATGTTTAAATTTTGAAACCAACTAATCTTGTAAATAATTCAAAATTTTTATTCTTTTTAGAAAAAAAGCATATATTAAAATTGCTTTTCTTCCATTTTCGGGATAATTTTTCAAGGGTAACCAGTACTTATTTCTGTGGCTGTGTGTTTTTAAGTGAATGCTATGTTTTGTGCTTAAATAGGCCATACTAATATTCTAGTTGAAATCACATGTGTTATATAATCTATGCTGTTGGGCAATAATTGTTCAGGCTTATGTTGAAGTAGACCACCCCTTTCAGAAAAAAAAGTGGCTAATATCATATTTTACCCCAAAATTAATTGGTATTAAAATAATATGTACTTATTCTGATTTCCATGCAAGTGTGCTATTTTCTATTTAGAGTAGCAGCAGAAATATAATGAAATCAGCTCCTCACGACTTTAACTTTATGTTTTCATTAGTCACAACATTAGCAGCTGTGTTTCTCCTTTCCTAAAGATCCTAGAAATAAATGCAGGTGTTCCTGGAGACAAATGTAAATGATATCAGCTTCCTCATTTTTTAATCCACTGAGTGTTTAATTATGGAATGCTGTCTTTAGATTTTATTTATGTTAATAGTAATGCCTTACAAAATAGATTCAGAGCAAGAGTTAAAACTTCAGACAAGTTCATGAATTATTCTTATCATCAATCTTGTCACTGTTGACTAATGCTCCATATGTTCACAGCTTCCCATGCTTTGCTTTATTTTTAATGTGTTCTGAATACCAATACTTGAATAAAATCATGTATAAAGTTTATAAAGCACACAATGCCACCTTCAATGTCATTGTATCTTTCCATTTCCTATAAATTTTTTGCCTTTCATTTACTTAAGGAAAAAAAAAACTGAATTTTCTTATCTATTCTGCTAAAATAGATTAAATTAACATCATAGGTTTTCTTTTACAGAGTCTGTATTCTTCACAACAATAAAAAGGCAAAATTGTAGCAAGTGATGGGAGGTACTACACAGAACAACTGTTAAGTGAGAAACATATTGAAAAAAAGCTGTTATTGCCTCTGACTTTCACAAGGCTGCTACGATATGAAAGGCCTGGCTACCTTACTTTATTTCATTGGATATTGTTCTAAGAAAGTGCTCTAATCCCTGTGTTCCTCAGCTGTCTCACTTACACTTGGGATATTGAGGGCTTCTACTCTAGTAGCAAGTGACACACTCCAAGTCTTGGCATTGCTGTTACGCAGATGGCCTCACAAAGGGGCAGAAGGGACGAGGAGATCTTCTGTTCTCCCTTCAGTAGATGCTGATGCTTCATGTCAACTTTGCAGTCTCAAAAAAGGTAACAGAGGGGCTAGAAGACAGTCCCACACGCCAAGCTGGTCCAGCCCCCAGGGGTATTGAGTCAATGACCAAGTCTGGGCATGGTGGTACACACTTGAAATCTCAGCTCTAGAAAGACTGAAAACAAAAGGATCACCATGAGTTTGAGCTGCGCAGAGAGACCCTGTACCAAATCCATAAATGAAAATAAGTAAATAAATAAATAAAACAAAAAGGTGACTGAATAGATTTCTATTGTTTATAATTTACCCTGTCGCCGAGATATTATTCTCAGGACAGTGAACTAAATGGTACCTACTTCATTTGCGTTGCTGGAATTGCTTACTTTGAAAACTGGCGACAGGCATCCAGATAGAGAAATTGCATACAATACATGGTGTAGGGATTTGTTTCCCAAAGTAACATTAACAATATTATTAAAATAGATTTTAAATCATAAAAATGTGAATTTATGCCAGGTATTTTTCAAAGTTGACCCTGCATCTAGTAAAGATAATGGACACAAAGAGATAGCTACCATGGATGACACTGACTAAGTCTCTGCCTCTCTGTCATACTTCTTCACACAAAGGCCAAGAGAAACTTAAAGCCTGATGATGTTGGCTCTATCTTCTGGTTATAATCAGATTCTTCACACTTTATCAGCCTCGCTTTCTTTTGCTTCTCCTTCTTTTCAGTCATCTAATCCCCTGCCTTCCAATTCTCTACTGATTCAATAACTTCCTATAGATTAAGAAGTGGATGACTTAGCTCTAGGTTAGTGTAGATTATCATGTGGATAAACTCACTTTTATACTGGAACCATTTCTCTCTAAGCTATTGCTTATGTAGAACAAATTTCCCAGATTGGAAACTAAGATTTCATATATATTATTTTTGATTCTTATAAAACTTTGTAAAAAAGAAGTATGCTAAGAAGTGAACTTCAAAAGTACATCACATGCATAGTTTCAGGCAAGTCACACACAACAAATATTAATTGAACCTCTGAACCCAAAGTTCATGTGAATTTCAAAGATTGAGAGGATGTGGGAATGAAAGAGCTGTGAAATACATACCATGCAATTTAACATCTCAAGAAAAGCTCAATGATGGTCACATGAAATTCTGAGTAGGAAAATTAAAATAATTGTATAAGTCCATGGAATGAAAAATTTTGATGATAGTAGATGAACTTAAACAGGAAGAGGCATAATGTCATTTTCTTTAACTTCCGTCGGCAGTGTATTCTTTTGGTGCAATTATGACAGAGGCCACATTATCTTTCCATTATCTTGTGAAGCCAGAGTCATTTAAAATAATTTAATAATTATCTGGCTGTGCATGACACCTTAACATTGCAGTAGGTAAATATGTTGCTATATCTTATTTTACCATATTAAAAATCATTCAGTTCTGAATTTTATGATTTTTATAATTCGTATACTTGAGTATAGTTTATATCTTCCTTCCTCAAATTTATATTTTGTTTTGCACACTTGAGAATTACTATAAAAAGTGCTCCGTAATACTGGTGAAGGCTCTCACATATTAATAAGTCAGAGGACCACTGCCTTAGTGCACATAGTGCCTTAAGCATACAATTTTAAAAAATGTATCCGGACAGTTGGATGCTTTTTAAAAATATATTTAGAACAGGATCTACAGGATCTCTTTAACAGATTAGACTCTTAGTGATCCTCCTGTTTTCAACTTCCCAAGTGCTAGAATTATATGCTTGTCCCACCATGCTCAGTCTCAATCACCATCTCAGCACTCCCCAGGGGCAGAAGGCAAGCCACGGATGGAATCCCCAGCTGCTACATCGGCCCAAAGCAGACACTTTAATCCACTGAGCTATCTGGCCGGCCCTTGGAAACTTTTAAAGCAAAACCAATATATACAATTTCATGGTCATGAAGGTAAAAAAAAAAAAAAAAGTATATGAAATATAATTATACTATTTACAGACTCAAAATTTCCAATATCTTATTACAAATTTTAAATAGTAGAAAAATACTCTCTTATATGCAATGAACTGGTAAATAATAAGATAAGCAAAGATACGCATTGAACTTTTTGAGAAGGTATTCACTTAACATATTATGATGGCATTCAGGTTAAAGAAATAATTAGCTTTGGAAATTTTCCAGTCATCATGACTTTGAAGTCTTGGACAAGTATAAAAATTATATAAAATAATGACTTCCAATTTTAAATATACATAAAATTAAAAGCATATTAATGTAGTGGAATACAAATGTGGAGGACCATTCACTCTCCTTTAGGAAAGAAAAATAAGAAATCTAATTGTAATTGTAAATCTAATTGTAAATACATAATCTGGACAAACGTGAATAATCCTGTGTGCAGACCCAGGAAGTAGGACACTAGGGGTTAAAAGAAAACCTGAGTGGTGATCTCCACTCTGCTTTCAATTCTACCTAGGTTTGAGAAATTGTCAATGAACCTGCTTGTCGTGCACTAGGAGCTTCTCAGAATTAGCTGTGGAGAGGTTCACTGAACTGTGGTAGGCTTTGGGAATCAAGTGCATCTCGGTATAGTACTCTAGCTGGGGAAAGTATCCTTTGGTTCCATGGAGATACACTATTATTGACTCACATTAAACATATAATGTAACATTGATTTTTTAAATTCATTTCAAAAATGTTCTACATGCAATACCAGGATGAGAATCTTTTCCACTGAGGGTAAATGCTTCAGTATTTCTATGAGGTGTTTCTACCAGATTTTAGATTAGTTCTTCACCAAGTCACAATGGCTTGTTAATTGAACTACCTTTATGAAGTTAACCTAACTTTACCATTTATAATTTCTAAAAATGAATTCTCTTTCATGTCTGCTACATGTCCCTGTAACAGTAGCGTCCAAATATAAAATATAAATGAGTCTTATTCAATGAGACATGCGATATGTGAAATATCAAATGGAATCTCATAAAATAGCTTCAACACCAAAAAGTTTCATGACAAGATTCGCCTGTAGTTTTTGGAAAAGAAATACAATAATTACCAGCTAATTACTAAGATCTAATAGGGAGAAAAATAAACAGATTGATCATTCAATATACCACGATATACTACATAGAAAAGTTGCTTTGTATTTTAATATACATTTGCTTTTGAGAACTACAAGTTATACATAGTGATGTACTAACACTATCCTTAATACTGGTGAGGCAAAGAAAAATTACAGCTAATTGTATAGGTTTTATTTTCTTCTTTTTTTAGTGTAATGATATAAATGTAACAATGAAAGACCTAAATTGAGGTATTATCCAGGTAACATCAAGGGAGCTGTCTTAGTTACTCTTCTCTCATTGCTTGGAGAATGGGACACCCAAATACCTGAAACAAAATGGAGGAAGGAAAAGTTTATTTAGTTCACGATTATTGGAAGTTTCAGTCTACACTCAGCTAGATTTAAGACAGTGGCACAAGCAGAGGCCAGCAGTTCATGGTGGTGGAACAGCAACAACAACAACAGAGAGAGCATCTGTCTCTCTGTCTCTCTTATAGTGCATTCAGACTATCACCCACACTGGGGAAGGTATACAAACATAATCCTAGAAGTACTAAAAATCCATAATCCCAGCAGTAACTAAGACATATAATCCCAGAGGATTAATCCCAAACTCTAGAATGTCCTGCCTCATGACTGCATGAGTTGTTGTGTGAACAACTAGACACAAACCATAACAGAAGCTTACTCTTAGTGTGTGATATTATTTTGTTTATTTGTGTAGAGCAAGTAGAATTTAAAGGCCATAGGAAATTATCTCAAAGATAATTGGGAATATAAATGCTACTGTGTACTATAAAATATGATACTAGAGACTAGAGACACACCGCAGATGGTACTGGTTCTGCTTCTAGTAATTCCACAACAAGGTACACCATGACTATAATTATAATAGAAAAACAAGTTTTGGGGGAATACAACGTAAGTATAAAGTAATTGATTTGGACTGTTAATAGCATCAGTATAGCAATTCTTAATGGTATTACCATCCATAGAAACATTGGAGATATGAAGAGATGATTAATGGTAGCATAAAAATTAAAACATTAATTAAGTAGGCAGACAAAATACGTAGTTTAAATTTTTTAGAATCACAAAAAGTTGTATTGCAGACGCTTAGGAAGACTCTATCATTGATTAGTGAAGGTACAATCATATTCACAAGACAGAAGCAGCTTAAAAGTGTTCCATATGAACTATGAAAATCCAATAGTAATAGGAGACACACTAGGTAGGGGCTTTCCTTACTATCTATAGAAAGATGATCCTGAAAATTAGATAGGTAATACACAATCAAAATGAACTATTAGAAGAAAAGGTATGAAAATGATCTATTTTTCTTACCAGATTTAATAAATGAAAAATACATTAAGAAAATGCAATCAGAATAAATATTATATGAATTTTGTTAAACATTTCATAATTGTACACATCATATCTAATGTTTAAATCCTTTCTTTTTTTTTTTTTTTTTTTGAGACAGGGTCTCATTATGCAGTTGAGGCTGGCCTTGAGCTCACTTTTGTAGCCCAGGCTGGTCTCGAACTCACACTGATCCTCCTGCCTCAGCCTCCCGAGTGCTAGGATTACAGGCGTGCACCACCACGCCCGGCTTAAATCCTTGTAGTAATTAAATCTTAACTGATTGTTAAATATATCATAAGAAATATTAAATGAATTTAATAATAAATTAAGAACATAAATTGATGCTCCTAAAATGTTATTTCCATGAAAACATTTGAGAGAATAATAAACCTATATTAGGTTGTTATACACACAATCTGAACTAACAACTTCGTATCAATTTTTAAATATTTGATTGTGACAACTGAGTTTTTCTTTATAATAAAATAATAGAAAATGACTTTACAATGGTGTTACACTAAGATAATGATGTTCAAACTATTTTGATGTTTTTCTAATATTTCCACTGCAGTAAAATATGTATGGCATATGTTTTATCATCATAACAATGTGCAGGTATACAGTTCAGTGAGGTCAATTAAATTCACAACAAATAGGGCCAGCCAAACATCTCTGAGGATTAAAGTGCCTCCAAGTAGGCTCAGGGGCCAGGGGTTCAATCTTCTGGCCTGTGGTGATGGTCCCCAGGACACGATGAGTCTACAATCAACATTGGGTGTGGGGGTATAATTCCAGCTGTTGGGAGGCTGTAAACAGGTGGATCACTATTAGTCTGATCTAGTAGTGACACCATGATCACCCTGTAGATCCTCCCCTAAAATATATGAAAAGAATAATAATAAAACTTCCATAAATATTTAATAATAATAAATTCATGGCAAGCACAACCAAACAGAAAAACAGTGAAGACTCAAAACCTATTGACTGTATAAGTGGAATGGCAAGGTGCCTGGCGGAAACAGAATTGTCTATAATTTCAGGAGAATGAACAGCTATAGACATCTGACCTTGTATTTAGGAGTAAAAAATGCAAATGAAAGTTAAGAAGAAAAACTCCATACAGACAGACATAAAGGAAACAGTCTTGATTACTTTTCTTTCTTAAATGAGTAGGAGGAAA
This sequence comes from Myocastor coypus, assembly GCA_004027025.1. NCBI lineage: Eukaryota > Metazoa > Chordata > Mammalia > Rodentia > Myocastoridae > Myocastor > Myocastor coypus. The sequence goes on along the minus strand of PVJA010026772.1, from coordinate 945 downwards.
TGCATGAGAATGAAATGCCAAAGAGTAAAATGAATGTTTAAGTAAATTAAGTAATAAACGTGAGAACATGGAGTTGCGAGAAGTTATGGGTAATAGATCCAATTGGAAACAAACTTCAGTGAAAGAATTGCCGCATCAAAGTCTATCTGAACTCAAAATTGTCACTTTTGGGGACAATAAAATCCCATTTTCTTTGCTGTTTTGTGGTTTCTCCACTGCTTTGGTAGGGGAGTAAAGATTAATGCTGTCCTACAAATTCACAGTACTTCAGATTTATGATTACTTCTTTGATCTTAGAGACACACCATGAGTGAAATTTTAGTACATTCACCTCAAACTAATGAGGTATGGAGTTATCACACTATTTTCTAACATCTTAAGATCAAAAAATCACTAGGAGAAGTAAAGTGTCAACAAAGGTCATTGACTCTGAAGTTTTGCGATCAATAGTTCTCATGCTTGGAACTAACAATGCTAACACACTCATGTAACAATGGAAGAAACTGATGCTGGTAAGAAGCATCTGCTTGAAATGTTTACTTTACCTGACTGCACTGAATTATCAGTGTATCACAAGGGAATTCAGGTGGAGATTAACTGAGAATATGAAGATCAATCAAGGGTTTGTAACCTTGGTAAAAGATGTAAGCATTTCAAGCAAAGAAAAACAAACAGAAACATGAAAATAAGATATCTGCACAAAGATCACGTTTATGGTCTTATCCCAGTCATTAACTGTTGAATCCTTTTATTTAAAAATCTTTATTTATTGAACAAAGACTTGACCATATGCTTTATATTTTGATTGTCATAAAGTTATTTACTTCAGTAAGCCAGGTATTACTTTCATGCTAATCTGTGATATAGACTAAAACAAAAGCCAGTGTCCTCAGAGATACTTAGCATGCATAGTGATTATAATGTGTGTGTGTGTGTGTGTGTGTG
>PVJA010026771.1:0-29307 GCA_004027025.1 Myocastor coypus | reverse complement strand
AAACATTCATTTTTTTGTATCTTCCAAGGTCAAATCCCCTCAAGATTAACCTTGGGACCATATACAGTAGTTTGTAGAACTGTTGTTAGTGTCAGCCTTCGGGACGAGTCACAGCCATTGCTTGGCCAGTTTTCTTTCTGTGAAAGCCTGAGAGAATGTTTATCTCTGGGTGACTCTCCTTAGACACACTATAGTTCATTTATCCCTTTCCTCTGAGGTCCCATAATCTCCTTGACCAGAAAATTTGGGATACCTCTGAGTTATAGGATATTATAGCACAGGTTCTCTTATATCCTGAGTCCTTACTGACCTTGAAGGGCTAGGGCCAAAATATTGACTATCCTCATAGCCCTTCTTTTTGTCGAATTTTTGGTCTGTTAACTTATATTCTCAACCCTCCAGCAGAAAAGCTTTATGATACTATTACTCTATGACATAGGTACTTGAGCTTATCATCACTTGCTTTCTGAATATCAAATATCTTTGACTTAGCTTGGAATTGATATTTTCTGACCATTCATTGATATTCTAATAATGTTCCATACAATGTGATATAAGCAGTTACACAGTTTTTACACAGATATTTGGAAATTCTAGGAAATACAAAATTGTAGCCTGTCAAGTCTATGGTATTTGGCCCAGTCTCTTATTTTCAACTAATACTCTTGAGAAAGAGAGAGAATAACAGTAACTGAGTTTACACTGGGAGCAGTACACATCAAAAAGACAAGAGTGACATCCATTCCAAGTATAGTTTTAGTGTTACATGGTGCTATGATCAATATGATGAACCTTTTGAAGGTTCTTAAGACCAATATCTGATTCATCCTGTGTACATAAGTGCATGGTTTTGCTCTTGATGTTTTCTCCTTTATCTGCTTCCCTAAGAAAAATTTTTAAAAACCTATTATATCATCCATCTTCATAGCATCCTTATTCATAATAGCCATGAAAACAATCTAAATGTTCATCAGTAGATGAGTGGGTGTGAGCAAAATGTGGTAAAATACAACAGAATATTATTCAGTTTTAAAAAGGAAGTTCTGACAGATGGTACAGCACAGATGAAGATACCCTGCATGAAAGAAGCCAGTCACAAAAGGTCAAACACTGCCTGCTCTCACTCATGTGAGGTCCCCAAAGAAATCGAGTCCATAGAGATGGAAGGGAGAGGATTGCCAGGCCTGGGCCTAATGATGGTTTCACTATAGTAAATGTACTTAGGAGGAACTATGCACTTGGAGGTGATGGGAAATACTACACATGTACATTTTACCCCACAAGTAAAAAATCCAAACACAGCCTATCAATTATAGAAGTCTGGGGCTGGGGAGATAGCTCAGTGGCACAAGCACCTGCCTGGCAAGGGCAAGGTGCTGAGTTTAATTCCCAATGCCAAAAAACCCCAGAAGTCTAAAGATTCAGCCCCACTCCTCTCTCTAAACTCCTGTCACAGTGCTGCTCTTTCGGTTTCCTTGCCTACTTCCTGCCAGCCTGGCTGGCTTTCTTCCTGCCTCAGGGCCCTTGGGCTGCTGCTCCTCTGCTAAAGGAGCTCCCTGACTTCACATCAGTTTAGCACATGAATTCTGCGCTTCCTTTATATTTAACTTCATCATGCAGTTATTATGATAATTTTAAATTATTTACTTTCTGTCTTTCCAAGTAAAAAAAAGTAAGCTCTAAGAAGACAGAGCCCACTGGGGAGTGAAGCCTATGCCCTAGGTCAGTAGTCCTCAACCTTTCTAATGTCGTGACCCCACAATACAGTTCCTCATGTTGCAGTGACCCCAAACCGAAAAATAACTTTGGTGGCTACTTCAAAACTGAAATTTTGCTACAGTTATGATTCGGAATGGCTTTAGGCGACCCCTGTGTTTTGGTCGTTCGACCTCCCCTGGGTCATGACCCACAGGTTGAGAACCGCTGCCTTAGGTCTGACCTGTGCTGGGAAACAGAAAGCCCTCTACCTGGTGCCCGGTCTCTTCCTTTGGCCCTGGCATCAAAGGCCCATATGCTTGCACATGAGCATACTCACATCAGGCTACCGCCAGATGCCTGTGGGAGAGCAGAAAGCAGGGGCTTGGTTTCAGCAGAGACATCGGTCTTGCTTGCATGTCTAATGACAGCCAGTCAGCCTGATCAGATAGCCCACAGTGCAGGAAATTTTATCTTACTGTGGGCTGAGAGATTTACGACCATGAACCAGAGGGCTTTTTTCTTTCCCTACTGAATGACACTTAAGTCTCAGAATCCTCCTGGTAGGAGGATTTATTCTAGAATGCACAAATTCCCTGGCATTATATGGGAAAATGTTGTGTGCTAGTACACCCTATACTAGGGAAGGAGGGTTGCTTTCAGTGAATTCTCAAAGCAGTCCACAATCTAGGAAAATAGGAGGGACAGGTTCAGGTTCAAATTTGTCAGGCAGGTGATTCAGGGATGTTGTAAGAAAGAATTCAGGACCACAAGAGGGAGCTAACTAGAAAGGACACCAGCACATGCCGGTGGCTGCCAGAAGCAGGTCCTTGGGAGAGGTGAGTGGGTTACTGGAAATGCTACCCTGGTAGGCATGGGATGCTGTAACCTGCAGCTGCTTCCCACACCAGCCTGGAATGTCACTTACCTATCCTGGCTTTTGCTTCCTAAGGACTCACCAGGTTCCAGGTGATGGTGAAAGCATTGGGAACTCTCCCCACCTGTGGCTCAGGGGACGGGTAGGAAGTACAGGGCTGGTAGAGCAGGGTCACAGAAGGGCACTGTTTGAGAGGAGGCAGCTGATATGCTTGCTTCTGCTCTGCGGAGCCACTCTATGCCCCTCAGAGTATTCACCTCTGCCACGCCACTTCCAGAAGACTGAGGTACACATTTCTTGCCCACCAGATCCTCTCACTGCATTTCTGTTCTTGCTTTTGCTCTGTGAGTGCTACCAAGAGGTATTGTTTTTTTCTTTCTTTAAGACAAGGTCTTGCTATGCAGTATAGGCTGGTCGTGAACTCACTACATAGCCCAAGCTCACCTCAAACTTATGGTGATCCTCTTGCTTCATCATCTTTGAGTTCTGGGATTTCAGGTGTGCACAACTACACCTACCAAGAGTCCGTCGAGCCAGGACAAATGTGAGCTCCCTGAAGAAATGAGCTCAGCAGTGTTCCTGTCTTGGTTCTCACCCCTAACCCCCAAGGCAGAAAAAGACTAGCAAAGGTGAGGAGAAGTACCAGCTCTACTGGAGTGGCCAGGATGTCAGCAGGGCAGTGTGGGGCTGCTCTCCATACAGGACCCCAGGCACAGGGTCCAAGACACCATGCACCATCAGGGAGCAGGGCTCAGCTCCTGGAAGCTCCAAGCATATGTGGGTGGCAGCTCCACAGCCCCCTTCCTGGTTTGGACCCATCACCCTACTCTCAAGTAGTTCTAAGAACTTGTAGCCGGGCGTGGTGGCTCATGCCTGTAATCCCAGAACTTGGGAGGCTGAGGCAGGAGGATCGTTGTGAGTTGAGACCAGCCTGGGCTACAAAAGTGAGCTCAAAGCCAGCCTGAACTGCACAGTGAGACCCTGTCTCAAAAAAAAAAAAAAAAAAAAAAAGAACTTGTGCTGCATCCTCTGCCTCTCTACCTGCCCACTGCTCTGCTAAGACGTAGCCACTCTTCAAAAATAAGGCCCTTCTCCAGCTTAAACACTTCAGGAACCCTTCCCTCCCTCCTTCCCTCCCTCCCTTCCTTCCTTCCTTCTTTTTAGCAGACAGGATTGAACCCAGCACCTCACATATTCATGGCAAGTGCTTGACCATTAAGCTACATCCTCATTCTCATTTCTTTCTAAATCAATATATTTAGCCTGGTGTGAATGTTAATGTAGCACCTATTTACTCTCATTTCCTATCAGAAATGTAAGTTTCAGTCACACCAGATCTCTCCAACAAACATACTCATGCCTCCAGGACTCTGCATGTGCTGGTCTCGTTCCAGGAATGCCCTTCATACCCTTCTTTTCCTAGACTCTCATCCTTTCAGGTCCAGCTCCAATCTAGCCTTTACAGTGGAACAGTCCTAGATGTTCAGGTAGAAAAACACCCATGGGGGTCAGTGAGATAGCTCAGTGGACTAAAGCACCTATTTAGGCAAGCAGAGGAACTGTGGTTTGACCCCTGGCATCACATGCTGTGCTGGGCAGGCCCCTAGAACAAGCTGAACCAGCCACCAAGTCCAGGTATGGTGGTGCATGCCTGTAATCCCTGAGCTGGGGAGGCTGAAAACAAGAGCATCACTACGAGTCTGGGCTGTGTAGTGAGACCTTATAACAACCAAATACAGAAAGAAAGCAAGAAAGCAAGAAAGCAAGAAAGCAAGAAAGCAAGAAAGCAAGAAAGAAAGAAAGAAAGAAAGAAAGAAAGAAGAAAGAAAGAAAGAAAGCCATGAAATACTGTCCCTATACAGAGAATACAACGAAACTTAATCTCATGGAGCTATTACACTATGCCAATTACTTTGTCACATGAATTATCTCATTGATCACCTATCACAGACCTTTCCTGTGCCAGTCAAAGAAGTCAATTGTCCTCATTTTTCAAAAGAGAAACACCAAGTGCTCGTCCAGGGTCACAAAGCTAGAAAAGTCAGAGCCAGGACTTGTACTCCTGGTGACTGACTCTCAAGTTCATGCCCTTTTGCCATACCACTGTGTGACCTACCAGGGTTGGCAGGCTTGATAGCTGTTGTGGAGCAGTGGATCTACTTGTCATGGAGTTCCCTGTGCCTGCGTCATGCCAGATGCAACTCAATCCTGACAGGTGAAAGTTGGAGGGAGCAGCCTCACTTATTAATAACCACAATAAAAAGGAACTCCAAAATGTAGCCAGCAAGAGCATAAAAGTGGACTGCCAGGCAGGACACAGGAGAGGCCTTCTCTTCTTCCTGGACCGCTCCCAACGTTTCTGACTTAGGGTTAGACTTGGCAGTGCTCAAGAAGACCAAAGCTGCTAACTTGGAGCTCCTTGGGTAGACTATGAACACAGTGCAGGCTCTAGAAATGTTGTCTTCCTGTTGCCTATCCCTGGCTGCCTTCTTGCTCCTGGCCTTTATGGCTAACAGGCCTGATCCCTTGAAGCCCCGCCTTCCTCCCCAGAGTGCCTGTGGGATCCCAGCTTCCGGCTCAGGGCACTCTGACCTTACCGTCAGTGCTGGCATCATCTACCAGTATGATCTCCTTCAGCAAGATAGCAGGGCTGGTATGTAGGACACTGTACACTGTTCGCAGCAATGTGGACCAGGCCTCATTGTGAAACACAATGATCACGCTGGTGGTGGGCAATGGAGGGCAGCGTCGGAACTTCTGATCGACACACCTGGAAAGACAAGAGTATATGCACTGCTTCCCAGGTCACTGGGAGTTCCAGGAGTGGGAAGAGCTCTGTCCAAAGCTCCCCCAAGTCACCTTCCATTCCTCTGAGCCATTAGCCTACATGGTCATTCTAATTTTTATTTGAAGCTGTTTGTCATCTCAGCCTTGGTCAGTGAATCCAGCACTTCAGTCTTGAAAATGCTCACATTTTGTCAGCAGCTACCCAGCCAGTGGCCCCACTTGCAAACTAGAATACTCAGTGTTCCTTAATTCTGACAATTCATGTGCCCAAGTAATAGTAGAGTTGGTGACACATAAAAGGCCAGTTTAGCTGGGCGTGGTGGTGCACGCCTGTAATCCCAGCACTTGGGAGGCTGAGGCAGGAAAATCAGTACGAGTTTGAGACCTGCCTGGGCTACAAAAGTGAGCGCAAGGCCAGCCTGAACTGTACAGCGAGACCCTGTCTCAAAAAGACAAAAAAAAAAAAAAAAGGCCAGTTTATTTGAGACAATATCAAATAGCCATGGAAGATTAAAAAAAGGAATTAAGTGCCAAATCTGAGAGATTACAAAAGTTCTGATTAGTCTTTTTATAGTTAGAAACTTAAAAAAGGTTGTTATCTTCCAGATCATTCTGCTAATATCTCAGTAGCTGTTCAAAAGATATCAAATCAATGGTGTGTGAGATGGTGAGGTCCCTGGACCCTATCTCTATCATTTTATGGTAAGACATTACTGTCTACTTGATACAAATCTTTGACTATAATCATAATTATTCTGTTGTAATTATTTGACCCATGCATTTTTTTTCCTTTAGCTTTGTCTCCTCCGACTCAAAGCTGTATGTCTACCCAAGATGAAAATGTCTGATGTCTATTGAGGGCCTTTAGGTAGAACTTCTGGAGAGTATCACTGACTGCTGGTCAACAACTATAACCCTTTTCAGCCTGAGGAAGCCAGGGTGGTCATCACCCATGGTTGCCTCACAGCAGTTGGGGTTACTTCTTCAGAGGGGGGAATGTTGTAGGTAGCTAAATTAGATAGAAATATTATAGGCAGTTAGACAAGGTCAGGCCCTCGAGGATGATATGGAAGACAAGGTGACTTTACAACTATAGACAGACACTCTGCCATGGGCCAGATCTATAGACAAGAGTAAACAAATACAGCCACATACTTCCGTAAGGATGCCCATCAGGGATTGATATGCTAAATAAGTATCAATCACTTTGAAAGAGCCTGAAAGAGTCACTAGAGCCGGGCGTGGTGGCTCACGCCTGTAATCCCAGCACACGGGAGGCTGAGGCAGGAGGATTGGTGTGAGTTCGAGACCAGCCTGGGCTACAAAAGTGAGTTCAAGGCCAGCCGCAACTGCATAGCAAGACCCTGTCTCAAAAAGACAAAAAATAAATAAATAAATAAATATTGAAAAAAAAAAAAAAAGAGTCACTAAACCAAGCCCAACAGGAAGAGCCCTTGTTCCGTATTCTTGCCCACTTGCTATGTGACTTGCTTTCCCATTTTCTCCCAATTTTAATCAATTTTACCTGAGCAGTGGGGCTTATAATCTTATTGGTTGACCATAGTTTTATCCCACCTCATGCCCACCTAAGTGCGTTTCTATGTCTTCTCTACCACCTTAGAGCCACCTCACCACATGATTTTATTCTATAAAAGTCCCTGGAACAGAGCTTCCCGGGGACAATCAGTTTGGGAGTCCCCCTTCTGTCCCTCTCTTGGACAGAAGCTTTCTTTTCCCTAATAAATATATTCTGCTCATAAAAAAAAAAAAAAAAAAAAAAAAGAAAAAGCTCACATCTTAATCTAATGATGCCATAATTGGGGCTCCTCGAACTCAGACCAAAGTACCACTGCTTAGAACAGGAAGCCTCTTGGAGTTATCAGGGGCTCTTTAGCAGAGAAGGGCCTTAGTGTGGGCAGTCAGTAGAGCAAGTTGAGACAGTGGTTGCAATTTGGAGCAGCTGCTGCCTGTCTTGGACTCCTCACACCCCCTTTAAGTCTCTGTGTGGGTCCTACTGAACCTACTCCAACATCAAACCTCACCCCAGAGCTGCTTCTGTGCTCTAGCTCTGGTGCTCTGGCTCTCTACTGCCTTCGTCCATCTGCTCCAAGCTCTCAAGCTAGGAGCTTCCAAAGCTGATGCTTCTTCTGTAATATGCATGCTATGTAACATGTAATGCAACCTACAGGTTCCAGAGGATAAGTAATGAAAGCCAAATCTGACATCTGAGAAAAGTGACTATAATTTCCATACTCAGTGGGAGGAAAAGGCTCTTTCAGTTGTAATTTAGTTTCTCGCTATCCATTTCCTCACCAACTCCCTGTAATCTGACTCTATCATCACACTCAATTTCCTGCAAACTCTCATCCACTCCAGCAGCCACTGCATGGCACTGGCCACACTGACACCCAGACATTCAAACTCGTGTGGTGACCCTGGATCTCAAGGAACCATGTGCTTAACACCTCTTCTATAGCTTTTTTTTTTTGGCGAGAGATTGCTCATGGATCTTCCATGGAGACACCCGGTTTGCTCCTCTAGCTACCCACACACCAATGCCCATCCTAACTGAGGAGCTCCCCACAACACCAAGTGGCTCCTTGTTCTAGGGTCACTACACCTGGTCTAGGACTGAAGAGTCCTGGTTGCAGTAGCATTGGAGTAAGATGGAAGGACCTTAGAGAGTAAAGTGATGGTCCCTCTACCCAAAACTAAATAACTTTTTTTTTTTTTTGTAGGACCAGGGTTCAAACTCATGACCTTGCACGTGCCCAGCAGGCACTTGTGCCACAGACCTATCTCCCCAGCCCCTGTAAATAACTTCAAATAAAGGTTGGAATGACTTCCTGGCCCAGGAGTCTTCACTGAAGACAAGCAGATGGTGTGGTGATATTGCTGACTCCCAGCGCTGTGCTCAGGACATGTTCCCTTTCCTGACAGAACAGAACAGGAGTCCCACAGTCTCAAGGGAGGACCTCAGCAGAGGGTAGAACCACTGGATCCACAGCTTGGTATCAACTCCTCCCAGGTGCCTGTGCCAGATCCTACTCACAAGTCCTGAGTTTCTCCTTCTTTATCTTGTCACTTTCATAACTGTGTTCTACCTTTATAGGTCTCTTGAGTCTCTGCCCTGCCTATAATATTCCTGAACTGCAGCCTCTGTGATCAGGATAGTTGGTCAGTGAAAGAAAAGAAAGCTTAAGGAAAATCCTTATCTATATTCTCAGATACCCTACAGCTTTGTTGTTGGCACTTGGCCTGTGGCCACAGCCCAGTGGCCTTCTCAAGGTTCTGGGTACTACTTACTCAGGAGGTCGGGTGTCTGGCCCCAGGGCTCTTTGCAGGGAGATCCTGTCACTGGCAAAGGCATTGAAGCAATGTTTCTTATAGCCCTCTTCTTTTTCCTGGGTCTCCAGCGGTGTCCACTCACTCTTTTGAAATGCTTTCCCATCTGCCCCAGGGCTGTTGGGGTCCTGCAGTGGCCGCTCCCAGTAAGGATTTAGCTCAGCTGAAGTATAGAACCCAGGGGGGCAAGACTGGTTTATGGAGACCAGAGGCTGCTGCAGCTCCGGAGCTCTGATCTGGAGCTTGGGCACTGAATCTTTAAGATTGTTCACTGCCCCTAGCATGAGATCCAGGACGTGATCCTTCTGGCCCACCAGGGACTCCAGCCACGGCTTCTCTGTGGTTGGCTCTCTGCCACTTTCATCATTTTGCCGGATGAAGAGGTAGAGCATGAAGATGCTGCTCACCATGGCCAGGCGCAGAGGCATATGCCGTCTGCGGAGGAGCCTCATCCTTCACAATGTGGGGATCCTGGCAGATTCAGTTCTGAGCCCTGGGTCTGGCCTGGTCCTGGAAATAACTTAATGTGTCTTGGTGGTCACCTCTTTGGGCCTCGGCCTGAGAAGGAAAAGATAAAGGAGAAATCAGGCAAGAGAGGGGTGGAGTGGGGCTCAGGATCTGCAGCTCAGGATGAGGTTTTGATCTGCATGGTGGCATCACCTTACATTGCCTATGTGTCCTCAGCGTGCTCTTCATCTGTAAGCTGAGGAAACTGAACTCTGTTTCCTTCCTGTTCTAAGACTTTGACATTTGTGGCTTTAGGGTGACTAGAACAATGAAACTCTAGGTGAAGAGATTTAATTGGTATAACTACCTGGAAACCCACTTGGTGCTGATAAGTAAAATTGAAACAAATACTATGAATCAGTAATTTCACTGTTAGTTTTATATTCCCTTTTTTTTTTTTTTCTCTTTTTGAGACAGGGTCTCGCTATGCAGTTCAGGCTGGCCTTGAGCTCACTTCTCTAGCCCAGACTGGTCTTGAACTCACACCGATCCTCCTGTCTCAGCCTCCCGAGTGCTGGGATTACAGGTGTGCGCCACCACGCCCAGCAGTTTTATATTCCTGATAAATGCTGGTAGACGAGTCAGGAACCTGGACAAGAAGGTTTAGAGTAGCACTGGCTAAAATGGCAAAAACTGGTAACTAGTAACAACCTCCAAGTCCATCAGGAATAGAATGAATAAATAAAGTGTGAATACTATGCGGTTCTCTACTGCAATGGCTACTTCTTTTTTGTGTGTGTGTGTGGTATGCAGGATTGAACTCTGGACCTTGCACTTCCCAGGCAAGTGCTTATTCTACAGAATATGGGTTGGGGGTGTGAAGGCCCCATGTCCCCCATGTCCCATGTATGGAAACTAAAGGAACAATAAAACCAAAGATTCTAAAGCCAGGCATGGTGGCACATACCTGTAATCCCACCATTTGGGAGGCTGAAGCAAGATTACCATGAGTTCGAGGCCAGCCTGGGCTATACAGTGAGTTCAAAGCCAAGACTCATCTCAGAAAAACCAAAACCAAAACCAAACAAAAAAAAGAAGAGGCAATTAACCACAGGGAGGATCTCACTGCAGTGCATGTGTTCCAGTATAGGTGTCTTCTGGATTCAGAAAATTCTTGTGCTGAAAGATTTTCATTCCTCTAGATAAGAGTTCAATCTCCTCATTCTACAGATGAGATCCAGCAACATTAGCTCACCAACATAAAATGATACAGCATCTTCATATTGTTGCTATATCTATCATTAATAAATGATGCAGATTCACAATGAACATTGGATTTTATTTCGTTTTTGGGGTTTTTGCTTGTCTATTTTTGGTTTTGTCTTTTGAGACAGGGTCTTGGTACATAGCTTGGGCTGCTCTTGAACTCTCTGTGTAGCACAGGCTGCCCGGCAGCTCAGACCAAGCCCCCTGTCTCAGCCTCTTAAGTGCTGGATGTTTTCTTTTTATTTTATTTTATGTTTTTTTTGTGGGACCAGGGTTCGAACTCACGACCTTGCACTTGCCCAGCAGCTACTTGTGCCTCGGAGCTATCTCCCCAGCCCCAGGATGTTTTATTTTTCTTCTCATATCTTTATGAACTTTTCCAGATTAGTCTGTTACAGCAGTAAGTGCATACACAGCTTACACTTGGTAAAACAAAAGCATTTCCAACTTCAATTCCTGGCACATCTCATTCACTTTTGCATTCACCAAGACCATAATTAAATAATTAGCCCAGGCAATAAAAGTTTTCAGAGGGGGGCTTTCCAGGTGGCTCAGTTGGTTAAAGCTCACGATTCGGCAAAGTCTCTCAGGCGCCAGGGACCATGGTTAGATCCCCACCCCCACATGGAGCATGAGAACTGCCCTTAAGGCAGCCTCAGCCAGCAAAATAAATAAATAAATAAACAAATAAATAAATAAATAAATATGTTTTCAGTCAATAGTTCACTTAACTACATACTTAACAGCAAGGAAGCCTGATGACAGAGAAACCACCTGGTGACACAGTAACAGCAAGATATACTACACAATAAAAACTATCCAATCACTAAAATTTCCCACAGTGAATGCAATCATATACTGCAAACATGTGCTGATAAAAAATAAACATAAATTGCCGGGTGTGGTGGCGCACGCCTGTAATCCCAGCACTCGGGAGGCTGAGGCAGGAGGATCGGTGTGAGTTCGAGACCAGCCGGGGCTACAAAAGTGAGCTCAAGGCCAGCCTGAACTGCACAGCGAGACCCTGTCTCAAAAAAGACAAAATAAAATAAAATAAAATAAAATAAACATAAATGAAGTAAGTGGGCACTTTCCATGCAAAACTTATTTCTCTGAGAATACTTTATAGAAGCATAGTGGAGATATCAAGAAAAAAATCAACTGAATATTAAAATTACTCTGAAAATAGCTAAGCTTCCTTTCAACTTAGTGTAAGTCTCCTTCCCTCCCCCTCCCTCCCTCCCTCCTTCCTTCCTCCTCCTCCTCCTCCTCCTCCTCCTTCTTCTTCTTCTTCTCTCTCTCTCTCTCTCTCTCTCTCTCTCTCTCTTCTTTGTACCAGGAATCAAACTCATGGCCTCAGGCTTGCCAGGAAGGTGTTGTGTCATTGAGCTAAATCCCAGGCCTGAAATCTCTCAAGTAATAGTGATCACAAAACTGCCCTCTATGATAATTACTCTACTAGAAAGCCACCTTTGTTTTGTACAATTTACAACTTGAAAAATCCCAGTAACACTTGTAACATAGCACGCAAACTTACTTTCAGCGCAAAGAAGGTTAAGTACTAGACATAATACTAGGCCACTTCTCCAGACTGTCTTTTCACTGCAAGGCACTACAGAAACAAACATTGGAGTTGATTTTACTTTTTAAAATACTGGAATCCGAGAAAATCAATGCTACTCTTTAATGCTCAAAGTATACTAAAAGATCCAAAACACTAAACAATCCCACACATACCAAAAAAAATCTACTAACTCTTTGAAAGTTTAGCAAAAAAATTATTCAAAATCCAATTAGGGGCCCGGCAGGATGGCTCAGTGGTCTAAAGCGCCTGCTTAGGAAAGTCTGGGCGGCTGCAGGGACTGCGGTTCAATCCCCAGCACCACATGCTGTCCCAGCCCTGCCCTCAGGGCAGGCTGAGCAGGCCATAAAAATAAACAAACAAACAAAGGTTCTGAAACAATAAAATAAAATAAAATAATTCTTTAAAAAAAATCCAATTAGACATGCATTGGGGAGGTGAAAGGTGGAAAAGTCCTCAACCCCTTCCACTTCTAGGTATTCCTGTTAGTAGGAAGAATAAACTTTATGTTTAATAGTCCTACTTGTTTTCTAAAATAAAGATAGTACAACTTTTCAGTCCGTCAAAAGGGATGCAAAATGATTATACTTTTTTTTTTTTAAAGATTTAAAAAAATCTTTCTCTTAAACCTCCTTTATTTGTGTTATGGCTGGCTCAGCCCTCCCTGAGGTGGGGGTGCACAGCATATGGTGCCAGGGATTGAGGAGTGGTCGCAGCACTTGCCTTAAGTTTCCTCCACAGGTGCTTTAGACCACTGAGCCATCTCGCTGGCCCTGATTATACTTTTTAACAGGACAACTAAAAATGAGATAATCACCCTATATTATGAGTCAGAAAAGAGCATCTTACACCAATGGTTACTGTACAGAAAGTTAATTTATAGGGTTGGGTGTATAGCTCCGTTGTTGAGCTCTTGTCCAGGATAGGTCATTTATGGGCTATTCTTGGTATTTGAATGAAGGGTCTTAAATTTTTAGAAGGTAGGGTTAGCCTGATAGCTCAAAGGACTAAGGTGTCTGCTTAGACAGAGTGCTATGGCTAGGGTTTGATCCCTGGCATGCCATGCCAGCCCCACCACTGGGGCACACTGAAATGGTGATTGATTGTTTTTGTGGGAGCAGGTATTGAACTCAGGTCCTTGCATTTGCCAGGCAAGCTCTTATTCCCCTGAGCTATCTCCCCAGCCCTGAGATGGTGATTGAGACTGGGTCTAGTGGGAGGCTGAAAACAGGAGGATCACCACAAGTCCGATCTATGTAGTGAGACCGTGAAGACCCTCTCCCAAATGCAGGAAAAAAAAAAAAAAACACAAAAACTTAAAAAGGACTTGCTTATAATGCTTCTCAAAGACTTCACATTCATTACAATATAGGTCACATGGGAAACTGAGTCTGCATATACTATATATTGCAACGGACAGTTCTCAAACCTCCTAAGATTAATGCAAGACCACCTCAGCTCCTTAACTGAGGAACAAATTAAGGTTACATGAACACTAACTGAAATTATGCAAGTACTGCCTACCTGAGTGTATGGATAAAAACAGCCTCAAAACTGCTGCTCTCTCTTGCCGGGCGTGGTGGCTCACGCCTGTAATCCCAGCACTTGGGAGGCTGAGGCAGGAGGATTGATGTGAGTTCGAGACCAGCCTGGGCTACAAAAGTGAGCTCAAGGCCAGCCTGAACTGCATAGCGAGACCCTGTCTCAAAAAAAAAAAAAAAAAAAAAAAAGACAAAAAAACAAACAAACAAACAAAAAACTTCTGCTCTCTTTACACAACCCTATCCTTTACAAGCATCACCTTTTGATTCAATACTTTCTGAGAAGAGTCCTATCACTTCTCTCTCTTCTCCAAGATGAACATAAACTCTCAAGTCCTAAGGAAGTCCCAACCCTGACTATGGTAAGCTAAATGAGAAACTTCTGTGGACCAAAAGGAACATAAGGCTGGAGAAAAGATGGGGAAAATTCAGAAAGAGGGCACTCCCTGGAGCTCCGCACCTTACTCACACTGTCCTACGGCTTGCAGCCATGATGGTGGGTGCTAGTGAAGGCTGTGATGCTGTTTTGTTCACACACAGGAGTGGACAATAGCTTGGAGTTGCTCCCTACTCTTTTAAACCAGCAGAAAAATGCCCCAACAGCTGATATCTATCACCATTTTCCAGAGTCCTGGCCTAAGAGTTTCAACATTATCATACCCATATTTTATAAATACAGTTGATCTTTGAACAACATGGTGGTTAGAAGTACAATCCTCTCATGCAGTTGAAAATCTAAGTTTAAGCCGGGCATGGTGGCGCACACCTGTAATCCCAGCATTCGGGAGGCTGAGGCAGGAGGATCAGTGCGAGTTCGAGACCAGCCTGGGCTACAGAAGTGAGCTCAAGGCCAGCCTGAACTGCATAGCGAGACCCTGTCTCAAAAAGACAAAAAAAAAAAAAAAAGAAAATCTAAGTTTAACTTTTGAATCCCCCTCAAATTACTGAAAGTCAGCGGGCATGGTGGTGCATGCCTGTAATCCCAGCACTTGGGAGGCTGAGGCAGGAGGATCAATGTGAGTTCGAGACCAGCCTGGGCTACAAAAGTGAGCTCAAGGCCAGCCTGAACTGCATAGCGAGACCCTGTCTCAAAAAGACAAAATAAATAAATAAATAAATAACTGAAAGTCTGCTGTTGACTGGAAGCCTTACTGATAACATAAACAGTTGATTAACACATATTTACTGTATTATACATACTATAGGTAGTGAGCAATACCCGAGAACCATGAAAAATTATTATTTTTTCACTATAATAATTTTCTGCAGAAATGAACATCTTATGTGGAAATGTCACTGGCCATTTTAAGGAGATAGTCACAGTACTTACCACAAAAGCAACAGGAGCTGGCTATAAAATTATATTTAGAGGGGCCCGGCAGGATGGCTCAGTGGTCTAAAGCACCTGCTTAGGAAAGCTTGGGAAGCTTCAGGGACCACAGTTTGATCCCCGGCACCACATGCTACGCCAGCCCTGCTCTCAGGGCAGGCTGAGCCGGCCATAAAAATAAATAAACAAACAAACAAAAGTTCTGAAACAAGAAAAAAAAATGAATAAATAAATAAAATTCATTTAAAAAAAGATTTTAAAAAATTATATTTATAGTAGTAGCCAGGTGTGGTGTCACATGCCTGTAATCCCAGCACTTGGGAGGCTGAGGCAGGAGGATCAGGAAGAGTTCAAGACCATCCTGGGCTACAAAAGTGAACTCAAGGCCAGCCTGAACTGCACAGAGAAACCCTGTCTCAAAAAGATAAAAAAATAAAATAAAATGATTACAGTAGTGCAATGTGTACTATAGTTAATTTATGTAATTATAATCTCTTAAACTTAACTTAAAAAAAAAATCATCATACGAGGGGCTGGAGAGATAGTTCAGTAGAATAAGCACTGGCCTGGCAAGCACAAGGGGCTGAGTTCAACCCCTGGTTCCTCACTCCCACCAAGCACATGTTTTACCACTTAGGTACAGGCCTAGTCCCCAGTTATAATTTAATATTATACTTCTACATCTATTATGTTTCTTTTGATTTTAAGTGGTACAAAGTATGGTCTGTGTTTATGTGCATAATTTCTGATAAATTTCATCTTATTTATTTTATAATGTATTTGTGTGTATTACATGTTAGCAAATGATGAATCATTATCTTGGTATATTTTATGTATTCATGACATACTTAATTTTGACAATGCCTGAACTTCCTTTGGGAGGTGGGCTCACTTATAACCCATTCAGGAGCCCTCCCTAGTAAATTTCCCTATTCTTAATTTCTTCATTTTGGTTTTTTGGCCAGGTGTGGTGGTGCATGCCTATAATCCCAGCACCCTGAAGGAGAATAGGAGAATTGAAAGTTTGAATGTAGCCTGGATGACTTAGTGAGACCCTGTCCTAAAATTTAAAAAAGGCGGGGGCCCAGTGCAAGAGTTCTTTCAATTCCCAGTACTGCAAAACCAACTGAAAAATAGGTCTAAAAAAATGTTTTTAGGCTATAAGGTTTGTCTGTCAGTTTTTTTTTTTTTTTTTTCTAGAACTGGAGATCGAACTCAGGACCTTGCACTTGCCAGGTAGGCACTTGTGCCCCTGAGCTATCTCCTGGCCCCTGCCTGTCAGTTTTTGAACACTGTTGAAGCTAAGTGTGGTGGCAGACTCCTGTAATCCCAGCACTTGAGAGGCCGAGGCAGGAGGATCATTGTGAATTCAAGATCAAGGCTACAAAGTGATCTCAAGGCCAGCTTGAGCTGCACAGAGAGACCTTGTCTCTAAAAGACCAAAAAATGAAAATTGTTGGAAAAGCCTTGTGTAAAAGTCCCATGAAATTCATACTCATGTTGTCCATGAACAGAATGCATTCTGCATCTACACAGTTTTTGCAAATAAATAAATAAATACATCATCATCATCATCATCATCATCATCATCATCATCATAAATCTGAAATTCTAGAATCCCTTCCAGACCAGACAGGGCAGAGGCGTTTACCATTCTGCACCTTGAGCCCATGTCCCAGGCCTCAGAGATGAGTGTTTGCAAAGCTTTCTGTGCCAAGCTATGGAAGTGTGAGTCTCAGAGGCTGAGATGCTTGTGGCAAGAGGCCTGGGCAGAAGTCCCAGTTCTGTCCCTTCTAGTAATGACACCTACCTCCTAGGGCTGTTATAAGGATTAACTTAAAAAAAAAATCATGGAAAAGTTTGGCAATCTCTGTGAATGGTAAGTTCTCAGAAAGCATTAGTTTTTATCATCAGCCATGTGTGACCCATAGGCAATTTACTTAATCCCTGTAAGCCTCAATTTCCTCATCTATAAAGTGGGAGTAACTAATACCTAATCAAATACTGTATGAAAAATATTCAGCAGAGTATCCGTCATTTACCAAACTCTCAAAAATACTATCAAGTGTTTCTTTTATTATAATTAATAAATCCCTGCTCAGCTTCTCAGCAATTGTCCTAAAGCTTCTGGTCCTTGGCCAAACCACACTCATCACCCTTTGAGGGTTTTGCTTAAACTAACTCCAATTCAGCTATTTAATACTGTTATTTAAAACCACAATCTCCTGCCTGTGCAGCAGACTGGTGGCAGGAGCTACTTGTGTCCAAGGAAGATGTGGTTGACCTGATCTCAGTGTAGAGCAAAGTTCACTCTGGGCTGGTAGAGTGGTTTTTTTTTTTCGTAACATCTGATTCAGTAGCATCAAAACCCAAATAAGCCAGGCGTGGTGGCGCACGCCTGTAATCCCAGCACTCGGGAGGCTGAGGCAGGAGGATTGGTGCGAGTTCGAGACCAGCCTGGGCTACCAAAGTGAGCTCAAGGCCAGCCTGAACTGCATAGCGAGACCCTGTCTCAAAAAGACAAAAAAAAAAAAACAAAAAACAACAACAAAAAAAACAAATAAAAGAAATATCTTTGGTTGCTGGTTTTGTATTAAGTATTTGGTAGGAGGTGGGAGAAAAGACTTGCTCTTTCTGCCAATATTCACTGCCTCTGCTGTCTGCCAGGGACTCCAGGGACTCGGCAAGATGGAGAGAGATGAGCAAAGCCAGCCCTCAGGTAGAGGAGTCAGCTGAGGGAGTCAGATTGTAAAACAGAGATTACTCAGCCTGAAGGCAACAATGAAGAGGCACCCTTGGGTGCTGAAGGCAAAGGAATGCAGGAAACTCAGCCAAAGGGGAAGGCGAAGAGCCCAGTAGGAGGAAAAACCTGGATTGAGCACCAATTGAGAGTAAGTGGCCCAGGAGAGGTAAGCACAGCCCAGGAGGAGAGAAGTTACGCGGCAAAGTTACAGGTGGGAGGCAGAACCACTAACCCGAGGATGCCTGCAATCTGACACAATGGGGGCATGAAGTCTGGCAGAAGCAGAAGATGGGCATGGAGTGCCTACTGAGGCCACGTTTATCAGGGCTTTGCTTGTCATGCTGAGATATGAAGCATAGTAAAGGATTAGCTGGGAGCCCAGCATTCTAGGAAGAACACTATAATACCTGGTAAACAGTGTCTCAGATGGATCTGCTCGGCAGCTGGAGTCAGGAGGAGCCTGGGCATTGGATCCAAGATAGCAGTGCCAGGGCAGAGTGGGGATGTGATGCTAGCAAAACTCCCTTGGAGGATGGGGTGGGACACAGAAAAACACAAAGAGGTGTGGGGCTCTGTTCCTTTCTCTGATGGATTCAGAAGTTTTGCTGGGAAACAAGAAGTAGCAGCACTGGATCCAGGTACACCTATCTTGGGGAGCAGTTGGGAGCAGTCAGGAGCAGAAAAAAAAAAAAAAAAATCTTTTACTAAGTTCTTTTTTGTATTCTGGACCCTAACTACATTTCCTATTCAAAAGTTAATAAAATTAGAACATAATAGTAGCATAGGTGGCAAATGCCAAGCTAGAAAGGTAAAGTTCCCTGCGAACTTGGTGCAAGTTTCAAGGCAGAAATGGTGATTCAGGACAGAATTACTGTCCCATCCTGGAGGTTGAGCTACACAGGGGTCAACACAGGGCTACTTGAACAAGGTGCCTCGGAGGCTCTGGGAGTGTTTTAGCCAAGCTCACACAAAGGGCTGCAGAAGGGGCATTGTTGGCCAGGGTAGCACTGGACCCTAGGGCTACACTGTTTCTGCTACTTTCCTGCTCTAGGAAGACACAGGGCAGGTGGAAGCAGAGGCATAGCAACACCAAGTTTCTAGGAGTCAGCACTCCGGACCTACCTTCTGTGAAGGACTCTCTGGCTTATTACCCAGTCACACCAACTTCATCCTGGCCCTTGCTGGTGGCCCCTAGTAGTGGGGTTTGTCTCTGCTCCTTGTATTCCCCCTAGAGAAAGAGGAAGCCAGGATTAAACTGAGTTCCCCCCAGTCATCTACTCTCTCAATATAACCTGGAAGCCTAATGCTTTCTCTACAGTTCCTGAAGGTACTAACCACATCCTGAAATGAAACGAGACACCTATGATTAGGCTTGGCAGTCGGGACTCACTCTGTTTGCTCAGTCTGCAGGCAACAAAGAGATATACAACCCAGTGGAACCCACAGGAGCTTGGGATTAAGGATTTCTGCTCTGCATGGGAGACAATTCCCACAAGTGTGATTAATAAGGGCAGAGAGGTCACCCTGCCACTAGCCTTGGATAAAAATGGCCCCTACTATTTGTCAAGTGCAGGGCTTCACAGGACTCCATGTCCTGCAGATCTCCTGCCCCTCAAGCCTTAACAGCTGGCTTCCAGGATTGCTGGCAAGTACACCCATAGCCTCACCCACTCATGCCCCTCCTCCAGCTGCTGGGCATTAGCTCCCGAGATGTTTCCTCCACCCATCCTTGGGCTGCCACTCCGACTGTCAGTGCTGAGGTGACGCTGCAAAACCTTTTCTGGGACACCTCCCTAGACTGAGCAAGGCTTGGTCATCAAATGGAACATGAACTTCTCTCACTAGTATGAGGAACAGATTCAGGGTCTATCTTACTGATTACCTCCCATTGCATACAATATTGTAAAGTAACTTTACTGTGTGACAAATCAGCATGAAAAACATTTTTAAACAGACCAAAATAGGATGGAAAAGGAAATACCAAAGTATAGCATATGTAATATAGGTAAGTATTATTTTATTAAATTTTCATTTTAGCTATTATGTATACATGCAGAGCATACCAGAAGTCTTAGTGTAGGATTGAACTTTAATAACTTTTGAAGTAAGAATGCTGTAGATTTAATAAAGCATCTCACTGGAAAGTTTTAAATTTCTTTTACTTAGTCTTTTGAATTTTGAATAATCAACTTTTACTTTAATATTCATTTCAGTCTAATGAAGGTGACAAACATTGCTTGATATAAAACTAAAACTGAAAATTTACTGTGAAAAATTCCAAAAACTACCCAGGTGTGGTAGTACACATCTATCGGCTCAGCTCCTTTCAAGGATGGAGGAGGAGGTTAGGTGGTTTGAGGCTGCACCTGGGGTCAGCCTGGGCAACTCAGCCTCACCTAGGGAACTGTGTGTTTACAGAACACCTACTATGCGGTGGACTTAAAATAAAATGACATGGCCTTTCAGGTTCAGGGGTTCAGGTCCTAGGAGAAGAGATGCCTCTGAACAAAGCAGAGGGTAGAGCTCAAAGGAAAACCGAAGGTCAGGGCTGGAGCGCAGCTCAGTGGTAAAATACAGGCCTAGAATGCACAAGGCCATGGGTTTGGTCCTCCATGCTAGAAAAACAAAACAAAAAGCTAAGGGACAGGGAGAAGTTAATTCTGCTAGATCTGAAAAGGCTTCCTAGAGGAGGCTAGGATACAAAATAGAGGGGTGAGACTGTATCACTGGCTTTTAAACTTCTATGACTAGAAAAGAAGATATTTTAAAGGGCATATAGGTTTCTTTTTCTTTTTTTTTTTTTTCTTGTCTTTTTGAGACAGGGTCTCACTATGCAGTTGAGGCTGGCCTTGAGCTCACTTTTGTAGCCCAGGCTGGTCTCGAACTCACACCGATCCTCCTGCCTCAGCCTCCTGAGTGCTGGGATTACAGGCGTGCACCACCATGCCCGGCTTAGGTTTCTTTTTATCATCAGGAAAAGTTCAGCCATGCTTTTTGCTGAACTTTTAAGGTAGGTGTTCCTTAAACTTCTATTAAATGAAATGAGGTGATTCAGGCCAGAATTAGGACAGAGGTTAAATGTTAAGTACTGGCTTTGCTAATAATGTTTTATCCTTTAGGGACATAATCTCACTAAGGAGCAGAGGCGGCCTTGAATTTATGCTTTTCCTGCCTCATCTTCCTAAGTGCCGGGAACGCAGGTGTGCACCAAGAACTTCCCACAGCAAGGATCTGACCTCTGCTCTGTTCTGCTGTTACACATTAGCTTGCCCTCTTGACTATCTCTGAGAACAGTTTCTTCATTTTATGGGTGAGGCTAGCTTGGTGAAGTGACTTCACTGGTGATACACAGCCAGTGGCTCCCAGGAGCAGAACTGTTTCCCAACTTCCAGGCCACTGCCCCTGGAGGTCACATGGGGACTGTGCTCTCCTGAGTCCCTCCAGACTGGATGGCATCTGCTCTCTTCCCAGCTCCCACCCAGCAATTCAGATGCTTTAAACATGTGGGAACTGGGAAGTCGAATGTGAAAGCCAGCGTCTGCTACCTAGAACACACCCCTGCTGGCCAGGTGACCTCTTTGTAACAAAGTTTCTTCCTGTTTATTGGGGAGACGTGGCAGCCAGGAAGCAAAACCGTCACCACCATCACCACAGGGATGTTTGCTCAAGTTACTCAGAGTTGAACTCAAGACCTCTTCGAAAAGCAAAGTGAGATGTCACTGCTCTTGCTGAGGGCAGAGGTGTGTGGAGCCAGGCATAATGCCAGGAAGCTAGCAGGTCTGATGGAGTTCCTGGTTGGAGAGGGGACTGCAGGGGGCTGTCTTGCCAAATGCTTGTCCTTTCTTCTCCACTAACACTTTCTCTTCATTAGACAAGCGGTTTGCTCCCACAATCCTGCTGTGAGGAGGCCGAAGTTATCTCCCCAAGAGCTCTTTCTCACCTTTGATCCTTTGACCACAGAAGGCCTGGAGATTTTTCACTTTCTCCCATAATTATACCTTCGAGACACTTCACCTTTTCCCCCAGATAAGACCTGTAGTACTATACCTTACTTTCCCAGAAAGATGCAATGAAAGTTATTTTGTAGTCAGTCTACCAAAAATATCTACTAGGCTGGGCATACTGGGAGACTGAGGCAGGAATCGTGAGTGTAAGGCTAGCCTAAATTATACATAGTTCAAAGCCAGCTATATAGTGAGACCCTGTCTCAAAAAAGCCAAATAAGGAAATTTTGTCCAGCATATCTACAGTCATTTTCTGTTTACATAAAATGTTAAGCTGAAATTATTCAAACATGAATTTTCAACAGAAAAACCCAACCCATCTTTATTCACCACTGAATATACAGATTAATGTTTGGCAAGATAGTAAGTGCTCGCTAAATTTTTGTGAATTTACATTAAGTAAAAGTCATGGGCTGGGGAGATAGCTCCATGGCACAAGTGCCTGCCTGGCAAGTGCAAGGTCATAAGTTCAAACCCCAGTCCCGCAAAAAAAAAAAAAAAAAAGTCACTGAAAATCAAAACAGAGGTGGCCAGATATGAAATTCAGCATTCCCCCAGAGGATCTCCAGGCCAAGTAGGGCAGGGGTATGCCATTGTTTATCTCAAGCAATCTAGGAATAACAGAAGTTCCCAAGGAGGGATAAGGTAGGCTTCTCTAATTGCTTGGGAACCCCAAAGATAGCAAGGCTCAGCTTGAGAGAAGTCAAAAAGAGGAATCTGAACTCAGTGTTACAATTTGCTGGTTGCAGGGTGAGGTTGGGGCCAATCTCCAGATTGGAGGGGATGATGAAAGAGGCCAGACTTGGGGTTTTCCTCTCTCCTTATTCTCTTTTTTTAAAAGAATTTTTATTTTATTTATTTTTTTCTTGTTTCAGAACCTTTGTTTGTTTATTCATTCATTCATTTTTATGGCTGGCTCAGCCCACCCCGAGGGAAGGGCTGGCGGAGCATGTGGTCCCTGAAGCTGCCTAAGCTTTCCCAAGCAGGGGCTTTAGACCACTGAGCCATCCTGCCAGGCCCCTCTCCTTATTCTCTACATCTGCTCTTGACTGCAGAGCTTCTATCCAGGCTAACTGAATACGGAACCTGCCACACCCTGAATTTAGGGCCTCAGTGGCCCTGGCCTTCTCATTTTTGGGTTTACCCCAGGCCTACTCCCAAATCCTGCTGATTCATTCCCTGCCTCCAGTATCCTCGACTTCCTCTCTACTCTCAATACCAGTCATCTGCAACTAGGTCCTTATCACCCGGCATCTGAAGGATCAGCAGTAGCTGCCTGACAGCCTCCTCTGCCTCAGGCCTCTCCCTGTTTCATAATCAGAAAGCAAGGTTTATGTTCCTTTTGTGCCTTTTGACTGTGGCAGAAGCCAAGGCTTGAACAGCCTACTTCCTGTCCACACTCACCCTCAGAGCCTGAGCAGAGGCTTGGTACTTGCTGGCTGTCTCTCTTCAGAGTCTTGTCCTTATCTTCTGGCTGAGCAGCCACATTTCCATTCTTTCCAATTCTTACTCATAAGCCTCTTCTCCTAAGCAGCCTTCCTAGACAAAGGTGTGTGGCTCACTGCTTCCAGTGTTGATCTGCTCCCAAGTTACATTCACTACCCAAACTTTCTCACTGGAGTTTCCCCACAAGAGGAGGGTGAGCCAATAGGCCCAGACACCCAGATCCCATTTGCTTCTCCTTTCTGATCCTTAATCCCTGTCCTCAAACTTGTGCATCCAGAATGTTTCTCCTGATTCATCGGCCTGGCCTCTTGTGCCTGGACCATCCCTCTGGCCTGAGTTGTGTAGCTAGGCCACTTCCTGCCTGTCTACACCTTGCTTTCCATCACAGACAGAGCTGAAGGGGAGGACTGCGCTTCTTTCTTCAGATCTCTGCATAGGACTCAGAACTGGACTGGGTCAGGTATAAGAGAATAACTCTACAGGGATCTCAGGTATTGTGAAAAAGTGTTAATAACCCCTTTTCTCCTCATCCTGAACCTATCCCATTCACTACACAAGCCTTTTTACACAGCACAATTACAGCACTGAGCTCCACACAGAGACAGGCACTGCCCTGCACTTGACCTCTTGTTTATTCAAATTTTCATTCTCATCCCCATCAGAGGAGAAATGACATGTTGGGCCTTCCCAGAAAAGAACAGGGGCTATCTGAAAAGCCAAGTTCACCCAAGCACTGGCCCAGTCGTTCACATGTTCCTCTCTCCACCCATATACACTCAGTCTGGTACTCACTTTTACTTCCAGGGCTGGGGATGTTGGGATATGTCATCCGATTCAAACTCCTGAGTTGAAGAAATCCTGTCTCAGCTTCCCAAGTATCTGGAATTATGGTGTGTGCCTCTGCAACCAGCCCGACTGCCACTTCCAATGGTGCTATTTATGTCAAATTGAGTTGCAGTTATCTGCTGTTTTACACAGAAGGAAACCGAAGCACAGAGAGGTTAATTTGACTAAGGTCACACTGCTAAGAAGTAGCAGAGGCAGAATCTGCACTCAGGCCTGTGAAGTCCTCTCTTGCAATATGTTGCATTTACCTGGTGCTTGGCTTTTCGCCAAAGCACTTTCATCTACACCTTCTCATTTTCTCCCCACCCAGGGAGTGTTTATGTGAACTGGCCAAGGTTGTACTGCTAAATTAATGAGAGTTGAGTCAGTCTCTGGCTCCCCTCACTGCCTTGGTCCTGACTGCGCTGACAAAGCCGAGGGTTACATCTCCCACCCAGGTTTCTCCCAGCTGAACTTGGGTGTAGACATCTCTGATCTCAGAGGGATTCTGACATACATGATCTTTCAGGCCTGAGCTCTTCATGCCGCTTGTGGTGGGAGTCAGTCCTGCTGGTTGTGGGCTCTGATTGCTCACTAGCCTAGTTATTTTTCACCATTCCACCAACTCCAGACTTCCTTTTCCTTAGACAAACCTGCACTCCTCTCTTCCTGGGTGCTCCAAGAGGCAGTTTTCTCCTGTTATCTCTGGGTTCCTGAAGTGCATGACATCATCGAGGATACGGAACCAGAGAAGGCCTGAGATAATACTGACTATTACTGTGGGATAATCTGAGTGAAAGTATTCTTCAAGGCCTCACCTTAACTTGTTCTAGTCACTATATGAATTTGCCCATCTCACCTGTCTAGTCCTTCCTTGGATGGGCAGGGATGCCGCTCACCCTCAGCAAAGGAGCACAGGGCTTGCACAGGTTAGGCTTTCTAGTGAATCCAGTTATTAAGTTCATTAAGTTCGCCGGGCGTGGTGGCTCACGCCTGTAATCCCAGCACTCGGGAGGCTGAGGCAGGAGGATTGGTGCGAGTTCGAGACCAGCCTGGGCTACAAAAGTGAGCTCAGGATCAGCCTGAACTGCATAGCAAGACCCTGTCTCAAAAAGACAAAAAAAAAAAAAAAAAAAAAAAAAAGTTCATTAAGTTCATCTAGTGCCCATATATTGCTTGGGTGATCCGGGGTAAGCTACAGCTGGTTACTGTAGCAATGTAGTGGAGCAAGCTCTAAGCTCTGGTGGCCAAGTAAATACCACCACACACACAGACAGCAGGGCCTGCCCTGCGGAGCACTCGGTCTAGGATGACTGGCTCCGGGGACAAGTAACAAACTGTTTCTCCTTTCTGTCTGGGTGAGGCTTGGAACAAGTGACAACAAAACCAGGAAGTTGGTGACAGTCACAGTCACATACACTCATTAGACCCTCTCCCACACAATACCACACAATCACCGCCCTCCCTCCAAACGGCCTGAGTGCCCAGCGTCGGAGACTGGTCAACCAGGCAGGGCTCTAAAGGGAGTCCCCCCAACCCGACCCCCAAGAGAGGTTTCCTCTTGCTTGTCCCTTTTGCTTAGATGAGAAGTGGCACCAGCTGGAGGGAACCTCTCTGACTTTCTGCCAGGAACACATGGGGTGGCCCAACACGTGGTGGTGGGAACATGGCCACTTGGGTGGGCAGGGGACGGACAGCCCTGAAGGGGGTACCTTGGCGGCAGGTCTCCCTCCCTCCAGGTTCCAGGGTCTGGGCTCCCAGCTCATCCCTTAGCTCCTTGAGCGTAAAAATGAAGGGGTCTTACCGAGGGAGGAGCTACAGGCACAGCGCCGGCAGCGAAGGGCACAGGAAGGAGGCACTGCTGTGGCCCAACCCCTTTATTTTACTGTGAGGGCGACAGATCTCTGGGTTCCCCCGTTTACCTGGACCGCCGAAGCTGACAGGCGGCAGCCGCGGCTCACGGATTCCCGACGGGGCGGCCAGGGGGGCGGGGCCGGGCTGGGGCGGGCTCTGCTCCCCGCGAGTCTCTCTGAACCGGGTGCTGCCTGCCTGGGGGCGGCTTCCGCAGACCTCGGTGCACCCCAGGATGTTAGCACTGAAACAGAGAGGAGGGCCCGGTCGCCCTAAAGGCCACAGAACAGCACCGCTGGAGCCGCGTCGTACTGCGCGCAGCCAGGCGGACAGCGTGGCGGGAGCAGCTGAGCAGCGAGGCCCCGCCCGGGAGACCTGCGCGGCCGGCAGGGCGGGCGGACGGGCTGGCGGGCGAGGCTCCGGGGCTCGTCCAGCTTAGATTTCATTTGCAGGCAGGCTTTGGGCGGACGGCTCCCTTCCCCCAACCAGCAGTAGCTAGTTTTAATGGCGTGTGCCGTGAACTGTGTTTAGGGCTCGGAGCAAGTGCCAGGTTTCAGGAAGCACCAGCTACTTACCGTTACTGGGAATATACCCGGGAGTGCTGATCCTGTAGCTCGCGTTTCTCATGGTGTGGTTTCCCGGCCTGGCACTATCAGTAGCACTTCAGAGTGAGCTAGAGAAATGTAGATTCAAGTCCCACAGCGCACAGATATACAAAGATGACCTCAAACTTTGGGGAAGGAGTCCAACAATTTGGGTTTTAGAAGTCCTCCAGGTGAGCTGGGTGTGGTGAAGCAGACCTGTAATTTCAGCACCCTGGGATGCTGAGGCAGGAGGATCACAAGTATGTATGATTTAAGTAAACTTTTTCCCCCTAAGGTACTGCCTCCCAATGTAGCCCAGGGTGACCTAGAACTGGGGCAATCCTCCTGCCTCAGCCTCCAGGGTACTAGGATTGCAGTATGGGCCACTACACCCAGATTACATATATGTGTGTGTGTGTGTGTGTGTGTATGTATGCTTTAGGATTTAGGACCGTGCAAAGTGCTTTGGTTCAATCTCCAAGTGTAGAAAAACAAAGTCTTCCTGATGATCCTGGTCATGACAACTATCTAGATTGTCATTACAGGTCCACCACTACTCATTTAAAGATTCTAGATAGTTGTCATGAGCAGCACCTGGGAATGCTCAGGTCCCTTCCTGCCCTATGATCCTGTGATGTAACATTGTGGGTCCTCAGTCCTGGAGAAATGACTGGAAAGGACTGGGAGCTATTTGAGGATTAACAGTTAAATGAAAAAAAATTTTTTTTTTCTAATTTGGGACCTCATGGTAGAACTGAGCTATTTATTCCTAAGGAGAGGCCAGGGAGGTATTCTGTGATGAAGTCTGGAGAGATGGCCAGCAGAGTGTTTGAAGCAAAGTTTGCTCAGCTACAGTAGATGAGGGGACAGGGAAAGACAATATTCCCATGGGGGTGGAAAGAGAGGTATCCCTCAATCTTGGGATACTCACCCATCTTCCCAATTTTAAGCAGCAGGGGAATCTACTTCCCTTCCTTCCTTTTTTTTTTTTTTTTGTTTTTTTAGTGCCAGGGATTGAACTAAGGATCCTGTGCTTGCCAGGCAAGCGCTTATTCTACTGAGCTATCTCCCCAGTCCCCCTTCCTTTCACACTAGGAACTAGGAAGGAAAGACACCTTTTCTTCCTCTTCCTCTTCTTCCTCCTCCTCCTCCTCTATTTTGTTTTTCGGTACTGGAAATCGAACTCTGGGCCTCGTGCTTGCTAGGCAGGCACTGTGCCACTGAGCTACATCCCCAGCCCCAAAGATACATTTTCTCCTGAGCTTCCTGTCTTTTTTTTTGGGGGGGGGGTCAGGTATCAAACTCAGGATCCTTGCCAGGCAATCACCTGTGCCTCTGTTCCTGCTGTCTTCTTTAGCCCCTTTATAGACTCCTGGGTCATTCTAACTCACTGTTCTTGAGATTTGTCTTACTCAATAGCTCTCTGGCCCAGGGCATTTCCTGCTGAAGATCATGGGATGATGCCCCTCCTTTCTCACTTCCTGGGGCCGAGATGCTCCATGCATGAGTTTAATCTTCAGACATGTGATCCTTCCCCAGAACCCTGCCTGACTAGAGATGAGTGCCTCAGTTCTTTCCCAGGGTATACTAATAGCCATTGACCCCATCTAGAGCTGCTGAGAGAGAGACTACACAGATTCCAAGAAGCCCAGCACCCAGACCATTTCTCTTCAGCTGGTTTTAGTATATGTGTTGCTGAGGCAAGCACTGACTTGGTTTTCAACATGACTTTAAGTCCTCAGACTGATAAGCTACCTAGTTGGAAACACACACAGTGGTACCCCTGTGTCATGCACTGAACTCTTCTTTCCTAGTGAGAAGGATGGTTGAGCTCCACCACTTTGCTTAAGGAAAGTCTGGAGAGAAACCACCAGACTAGCAACTGACTCCTTGGCTTCCATTCTTGGCAGGCTACTTTAAATAGTGATTTTCTGGGCTTGGAGTATAATTGTATATAGTGTGCTTTTTTCTTTCTTTCTTTTTCTTTTTGTCTTTCTGACACAGGGTCTTGCTTTGCAGTTCAGGCTGGCCTTGCGCTCACTTTTGTAGCCCAGGCTGGTCTCGAACTTGCACCAATCTTCCTGCCTCAGCCTCCCAAAGTGCTTGTAGAATGCTTTTCTAGCATGTGCAAGGCACTGGGTTCAGTCATAGGGTGTGAGGGATGTTCTTTAAGTGAAAAAGTAATGTATGCATTTTATTATTTTTATTTTTTTGTGACAGGGTCTGACTATGTAGTTCAGTTGGACTTGAACCCACTATGTAGCCCAGGCTGGCCTTGAACTTAAAGTGCTTCTGCTGCCTCAGTCTCCTGAGACTATAGGCATGTGCTACCATGCCCAGCTGATATAGACATTTTTTTTTTTTTTTTTAAAGCCAGTCCCAGTAGAATATACCACAAATCCAGCTACACAGAGGCCAAGGCAGGAGGATCATTAGTTTAAGGCCATGCCAGGCAAGTTAATGAGATCCTGTCTCAAAGTTAAAATTAAAAAGAGCTGAAGCCCAGGGGTATAGCTTAGCAGCACAAAAGTCTGCCTGGCAAGCATAAGGAAGGTCCTGAGTTTGATTCCCAGAATAAAAAAAAAAAAAAAAAAAAAACGCTGGGTATATATGGGAATGTAGCTCAGCACACTTGGGTTGGGTCCCTAGAACCACAAATTAAAGAGTGAAATATAGAATGTGATAGGTTTTTCGCAGTGTCGCAGCCGAGAAACAGGCAGAAGGAAAAGGGAAAAGAGCTTTATTCTCCTGGAGGACATGGAGAAAATTCGGGGAAGATAAGGAATTCTCTGAATTGGAACAAAGGGAGGCTGAGGCTTTTATGATCTTTTACCAGGGGTGGGATTTGAGGAGGATGTTTAGATTTACCTGAGGAGCTGATTGGGGCCTTCCCGGAGGGGGCGGACAAGTGGAAGGAAATTGTACCCTGGGCTGAGTTGGAGAAGAAGGGGGAGGTGGTCTTTGGGAAGACAAGCTGTTGTTTG